>OMNN01054949.1:8242-21249 GCA_900302755.1 Chromis chromis
ATAACTATAACAGGGGTGGACAACCCTGGTCCTCGAGAGCCACAATCTAGCATGTTTTTCCTTCTTCCAAGACACCTGATTCAAATGATCAGGATCGTTGGTTCCAGCAAAGCATGTGAATAGTGTGGTGTCTGTTGTGGTGGATAAGATTGCTTTTGTGGTTGGAATATGCAACATATTGTACATTTTTCTTGTCTCCACACACTTGTGGACCTGTAACAAGTCGAAATGGGCTCCGAACACTGATCTCCCGTTCTGGAGTGGTGTTAGTTGAGTTTTCAGTGGTGCCATAGTATGTCTGAAAAGCAAGATGCCTCCACCTTCACTGGGATGAACTAAATTATGGATGTCTGCATTACTTATCCAGTGTAGTTATAAAATGTTAAAGCAACTTGCCATAGTGGGTCCAAGTTACAACTAACTCCAACCACACCATCACATCAGAGTGATATATACTATAAATAAACTGCACACTAGCCGTCAGTAGCAGTAAAACGAAGGTAATGTTAGCTCATGTGGACTGTAGTGTTCTATTTTTACTGTTCAGTTGAAGCTGTAGACCAACTAATACTAGGTTTTTGAGGCTCCAGCTGTTCCCAGTTCTCATTCAGCCAGTCTAATTACATAAAGTTGTCACTGCTTCTAACTGTAATATCGGTTGTATTTCTGGACTGACATTTATTGCTACTTTATTGTTACTGTCTTGTAACCGAAAGTCCTGGATGGTTCCCATGGCAAAGCTTAGGGAAACAGATGCCAGATGAGCATTCGCCAAAACCAGGGATGCTTTTCATTATGCTAACTCTTGCCTCCTCGTGTCCTGGTTGCTCCTGTGTGGGAACCGATTCCTTCCAACATCATGGAGGAAACACAGCTGTATCCGACCTCTTACATCCTAAGCTAAGCGATAAGTCAAGGCATAATAAAAAGCAACCCCGATTCTTCTTTCTTAGGTGGAATATGAAGCTTTTCCTTTGTGTTTTGGCCTTTCGTCCACACAAACAGTTTGGTGTGACCTTTGGAAAGCTCCCTCCAGGGGTAAGATTTCCATAAACTCCATTTGCAGGTTTGACGTGTCGACAAGGAGAAATTGAGACTTTTGGAAATGCTGACACCCACGTTTATTTCCTGATTCGGTGTTATCAGTCACTACATGTCCGGTGCTGATTGGTCACACCCCTGTCACGTGACTCTACAAAAAAAGCAACCAACGCTGTGTTTTCAGGGGTGTTTGTACGGGCGGAGATGATTTATGAAACAATTCTAAAACGCTCATATGGATGGAGATCGTCTTCATTTTTAAACGGCGGTATAAAATGAAGGTGTAACAGTGTGGATGGAGCATTTTAAGGGTGAATTTGCCTTATTCTGGCCTCAGGGAGCATTACATTTGGTGCCAAGGATAAAAAGACTCACTCGAAAACGTACTAAAATGAGATTTACTGTCCACCTAATCTAAAATGTTCTTGAACACAAGACACAAGACTTAAAGGATGAGCCGGTTTGTTTTTAAATATGTGATTTTCTACCTCCAGTACAGATCAATGCAACTGAAACCTCCTCTATAAGACCTCTAGAATTACATCTGGTTACGTCTAGAGTTGTTTTTAACCCTATAGCAACTGTCAAACCTATTGCCAGCACAGCAGCAACCATCTTGTTGTGAAAAATACGACACGTTTTGATGATAAATTAACAGAGGAAACCAAAAAAAGCTGTATTTTTCCACACTGTGGTAGATGCATAGACACTATTACCTCAAAAACATGGAAATGAAAATGTTTTGTACTGTATTGCTCATTGCTTTAATGCATTATAGTATGAGTTGCTTAGCACCCTCAGTGTCTCCACATTCCACATCCATGGTGTCAGAAAAATTTGAGAAATTTGAGTCGTGATTTCTAATATTAGCCTTGATGATCTTCTGATTCCAGCTTTTTAAATGTGAATATTTTCTGGTTTCTTTCCTCCTCTACGACAGAAAACTGAATATGGTTGGGTTTTGGGCAAAACGTGACATTTGAGGACTATTCTAAATCACTATTTGAAACATTGCAATTACCAAATCACAAAGGCTGCAATTTTGGATTTCGAAGTGTTGCTATAAAGTGCTGTAACTGTATTTGACTGGAAGAGATTGAGGGCTTGTTTATGCTTGACCAATTGATCAACGTATACATAAGTCCAATCAGACCTTCTACATTTTGCACACTGACAGTCATTTTTCATCATTTTCTGACATTTTATAGGCTAAACAACTAATCAGTTAATTGACAATGACTTTAATATTAGTTGCAGTGGCTCGGATCAGTTTAGAAAATCTTCTATATAAGCAAAGCCAATGAAGATGGGCTCTTTGGGACACTGTTCTTCAAATGGCAGATTAAATGGATATTCCACCTGGCAGAAGGTAAACACTCCTCCTCTGAGGAATGTCAAGTCGAACACACTGAAAATGGAAATGGCACTCCTGTTTCCCATTATGTTTGTTTTTTGGTCTCGGCTCCGAAGCATCTACAGGGTGAAATCCTGTAGACCTAATAGGCTTATAGGATAATATCACTTTGTTTTTCCCTCTCTGCTGTCTGTGCTCAGTGCCTGGTGTTTGAAGACGCTCCCAACGGCGTGAAAGCGGCGCTGGCTGCCGGCATGCAGGTGGTGATGATTCCCGACGACAACCTGGACCCCGGTCTTACCCAGGAGGCCACGCTGCGACTCCGGAGCATGGAGGAATTTGAGCCGCAGCTCTTCGGCCTGCCGGCGTACGACTGAGCCAGATAGCAGAGCTAAAACTACACCATGTAATTCAGTCTTCGAGGGTGATGATAGAGAGAGAAAATCCAGTTTTGTTTTCCTGCCTGCCTCGCCATGTTGTGGGGGACTGCTGGTGTTTATGCTGAGGCCGGTAAATAACATTTAATTGCCATCTATCAGATAAGACATGATGTTTTTCACAAAGCCTTTAAGTTGTTAGACTAGTTAATTCAATACCTTCCTACTTCCTAGATATTGGTGAACAGAAAGTCATGTATGTACCTCCCAAAACATTAAAAATATTTCAACCAAACACCATTATTGTTAGGGCTTGAATTTTGCTTGTTTAGGTCAAGTGAAATGCAACTTTATCATTCGGACATTGTACAATATCCAGAGTAACAGGGATAGGTTACATTGCTATTGAGTTTGTCTGATGAGGTGCAAATGGAATTCTGTTCACCTTTACTGCACAAAAATCACAGATCCCAGGACCTGAGAACACAAAACTGAAGCTATCTGCTAGAGCGCTGGGGTTAGGTGGGTAAAATGTGTCCTTTTGTAATTTATGGGAACTGACTGTTTGTTATTGGATGCCTATGTTTAGCATAAAAAACATATTTTTTTTGCATTATCTCGCACTATCAAACTTGAAATCATGTACTGGAAGCCTCCAGCTATAAAAGCCACGTTCAATCATAAGCGTGCGTTTCCAAATGAAGCGGTTTTATAGCAGAACGCTTGAAAATGATGTGACATTATATGTTTGTCGGGACTTTGACAAGTGTTAGGATTTCATTATTTCTCTGAATTAGTGATATAAAGGCAAAAAAAACCTGTGCTAGAAAATGAACCAACCCAAGCCTCAAAGCGTTGTCTCCAGGGAGGTGAGTGATGGATAAAATAAAGCAAAATACAGTGTAGATTTGGGTCTACCTATTAATAGGTATCCCTATTTCAAATCTTTTGGTGCCCCAATATCTCATCTAACTTGAAGGATTCAAAGGTGTTCCCAGGCCAGATGAGATATGTAACCTCTCCAGTAATTTCTCGGTTTACCTAGGAGGAGACCCCGGAGTAGACCCAGAACTCACAGGAGGGATTACATACAGTATATCATCTGACCTGGGGGATTCAAAGGTGTTCCCAGGTCAGATAAGATATGTAACCTCTCCAATAAGTTCTGGGTCTAACAAGGAGGAGACCCAGAACTCACTGGAGGGATTACATATATCATCTGACCTGGGGGATTCAAAGGTGTTCCCAGGTCAGATGAGATACAGTATGTAATCCCTCCAGTAAGTTCTGGGTCTAACTAGGAGGAAACCCCGGAGTAGACCCAGAATTCACTGGAGGGATTGCATATGTAATCTGACCTGGGGGATTTAAAGGTGTTCCCAGGTCAGATAAGATATATCATCCCTCCAGGAAGTTCTGGGTCTAACTGGTAGACCCAGGAACTGGAAAATGTTGCTAGTGAGGGGCATGTCTGGAATATACTGCATAGTCTGCCACCATGAACCGAGCCCAGAAAAGTCAAAGAAATTGGTTGGATGGATGCTAACTGGTACTCTCATATCTCTGATCTTCAAACTAATTCATTGGCAAAATTTCCCACCATATTATACTAGATGTCTTTGGAAAACATCAATTCAGAACTCAAACAGGAATTAGCTCGACGAATTGAACTGCTGTCCTTGACATAATGAGATTATTGTTCCCATGTATGTCTGTCTGAACCACTGCATGTCATACCACAGCTTGTCATTAGGACGTCAATCAAACGACGTGATCATGTTGAAGTGGGCAGCTCTCGAACGCACACAGCGGATCAGTCAACACTGTCCTTGTCATACATTGTGTTTAAGCTGTCTTATTGAAATGCCAAAGACACTACTCCTCTGCTCAGTGTAATCCAGTAAAAGAGGCTGCGAGCTGGCCTCACTCTTTCATCTCTCCCTGCTCGTGTCTGCCTCGGCACTTACTACGACTCACATGTAACCCCGTCCCTTTTGCCGAGCTGGCTTTAACGGGGGGGCGCGCTGGAGGAGTTTGGTGCCATGGTTCCCTCAGGCTACTCAAATAGGATTTCACTGCACTCCCATCCACTTCCCCTCCATGCCTTCCTGGCCTTTCATCCTCAAGGAGGGGGTAATCTCCTCTGCTTTTTCTTTATTTATTTCTTCTGCTTACACACTCATCACCCTGTAGTTTTACATGTCGTTTACCCTCTCAGGACCTGAAGTATGATTTTTTTTTTCTTGCCTGACAGTCTTACCATGCAGTAATTGATTGAAGTGCATCCTTTAAATTAAATACAAAGATGCCTGAAAATATGAAAATAACACCATATGAGACGACATGTCTTCATCCACACTGTGCAAATGTGTTAACTTTTCATTATTAAATAAATAAACCCTTAACACAAACCCAGGGCACAATAATTATGCAATTTCCATTCATTTTTAATTCATTTTCTTCTTGACTTTGATTCCAGATTTAATTAGGCTATGGGTTATTTTCAGACGGATTGCATATTTTTTTTCCCAGGACCTTCAGATGTTCAGAGAATGTAACTCATGCATGTATAGCAGAGGCGCGGCTTCATTTTTTATTTATCTGAGCATTTAAGATATAAGTCATATGGCTTCATTTAACCCGTCACATACACAGTTCACTGACTGCATGCTCACAAGGTCCAGCTATATACAACCACTGCAGGGTTACAGTGGTGAAAGGAACATATCAAATATAAGACAAGGCCACTTACTATTTATGGCTTCATATCGGAGACCCACATTTTACAGAAAAGGATACCTGGCATTATTATTTGTGCCACAAAGCTGAGATGAGAGCTGCAGCCACCCACAAACTTTAACATTTTTACAACGAGAAATAAAAGGATGCATGGTTGTTGTACTATTATCCTGCTGTTGTTGCTGCAAATGCATCAATTGAAACTCATCATGCATGTCGATGTCTAGTCAAAGCTAATGTGAGGCTCCAATCGCCATAACGGCGTACTATTGTATGCAATTGTTTGCATACTGTACGCAACACTTTGTAAGCACAGCTGTAGCAAAAGGAAAAAGAAAAAGTATGTAGTCTGGAATGCAGAGTTAGTCTTTTCATCTAAAATTCCCTCTTTGAGTTACTAATCATTAACATATAAACTGCAGAAATACATTGAGAAAATCTCATACTGAAAAGAGTCCAACATGGAAGATACATGCTCTATTTGTCAAACTTGGGCTGCTTCTAGAGAAAATTGGATTTCAGACAGTGTGACGGCACATAAAGTCTATAGAAAGAAAGCTTAATTTAATGTGAATTTGCCCTGAGAGGGCAAACAGAGATGTCTGTACAAGTTGAATCTCCTGTTCCCGCTCCGTGTCTTATAGATAAAGTTAAAAACGAGGTCAGTTTTTCCAAGAACCTCTAAATCGGAGCAAATGATGTTCTGTCAGACGGACTTCTCTTGGGAAAAAAACCCTTGAATATCACTTTACAGCCGGCCAGATTACTGCTGGAACATCCTCTTTTCTTAATAGGAGCAGAATAGCACAATCAAAACTGAAACAACCAGAGTTGACCAAGGTGCAACTAAATTATGTGCAATACATGATAAAACTAGTTTAACAAAATAAAATAGAATAACGTACGAGGCAAAACAGGAAAGCAACTTGTAAGATCAATTTCTAAAATCTAAATATTAAATATTAAGACCATAAGGAGCAACCAAAAGCCGTTAAAAACATGTACGTCTTCAGATTTTTCTTTAAAATATCAATGGAGGAGTAACTTCTGATTAAAAGGCTGTCCAGAGCTTTGGAGCTGCAACTGCAAAAGCTCAGTCTTTTCTTACCCACCAGCCTCAATCGCGGAACAGTTGAAAGCAGCTGGTTTGAGGATCTAAGAGGCAGAATGGCAAAGAAGTTCGGAAATGTACTCAGGAGCCAACCCATGCACGGCTTCAAAAACGAATGTTGGAACAGGTAGCCAGTGAAGGGATGCAAGTACAGGTGGAATGCTTTCCAATCGAAGATGACACCAAGATCCCTGGCATGGACTTGAAAGTTGGCCGGTGATGGTCCGAGATGGCTGTTGTTTTGTCGGGGTGTCTTGTCGTTCAGTTGTAGACAATTGTTGGCCGTCCACCACCTTACTTCCTGGAGACAGGCCAAGATGGCTACGATGGAGAAGATGTCATAAGACACCCTTAATCTTGTGTTACTACACTTCCAGACGCCAGTAAAGACATTGTGATAATAGTGGTAGCTGTAGTATCTGTATTGCTGCCAGTGGACGTGTTTACCAGCTTCCGTGTCCAAACTGTGTCTACCAATTGCAAGCATTTGAAAGTGTCATGATCTCTACAACCCCAGTGCCTTTTCTGCATGCAGCTTTCATGAAACCTCGCTCGCCGGGAGTGCCGTGCATGCTCTGGCTCATTTGAAGATAATGGTTTCCAGCTGAAGGCTAAAAATGATTGTTTCGGACTAGCTTTTTGTCAAACCTGCTATCTTTTTTTTTTTTATAAAGCCTTTTGGCTACGGCAGGTGAGTGTAGGGTCAGACACATCACAGCGCGTCTCTCAACATACCTGTTAACAAAATCCGTCAGATCTGCTCCAGGCTCCAGGCTTTGCGGTGTCCTCTTTCCAAAAAAAAAAAAAAAACACATTTGCATTCATTCCCATCTCTGCCAATCACCCTTCTCTTTTATCCTTGCCACAAACCTTTTCAACTTTAAGTCTTGCCTGTGAGTGAGGAGGGCAGGAGAGAGAGAGAGATAGCTCCCCGACATGTTTCCCAGGCCCATGTTCTCGTCTGTGCTCGCGACTGATAGGCGCGACTGGCTGTGGGCCACATTCATCTTCAACGTCAAGTTTTATATCCGGATTTTTATCAGCGCTCAGACAAGCGGCTTCTCTGCAGGCAAAGTCGAAACACTGGACGCCAGGGACAGACATTGTATGGATGACCTCATTTTAAACATAAAACCATTTCTTTTTTCTTTTTCTTAAGGGGCTGCAAAACTGAATGTAGAAAAAGGAGGATGGGGAAGCTCATCGGATAACGCAGGCAGGCTTCTCTGTACATTTCCTTCTGTCTTGTCTCAGTATTCAAACATACCGATTGAATGTCACATGTTTGAGAAGGCATTTTTTGTGTTTATCTTAAGGGGATTTGGAAAGCCTTCATCTTACGAAAGAAAATGTAGGATTTACTATCCAGGAATTCCCTGAATTACCAAAGATGTCAGTGTTTTTATTGATTTGTCTGACAAAAATGGTCATAATTCAAAAGTTTGCATCGGAAATTCCCTGCAGCACTTGTGCACGTGCCGACGTCTTTGTGTTAATAGTCTTAAGGAAATCCTCCTTTTCTTTTAAAGTCTCCACCAAAACAAATAACTCTACTATGTGCAAGGTGGCAAGACTTTAGATAGATTTCTCTATTCTCAACACCAAGCAAAAGCATATCTCCAGTCTGCATATCTCCAAAGCGCAGGCTATGGCTGAACTGCCAAGAAGGGTAGAGCACAGAAGAATGCCAAGATACGATGGAAGTAGTTCCGCTGGATGCCATTTTGTATTCCGCTGCCAAAGTGTACAACCTCGACTCGAACCAAAAGGGATTTTATGGAGATGAAGATATCGAAGGCCTCTGACCGCGAAAAGCACTTTCTCTGTTATGAGATAGGATGCAGACACTATATGCTTCCTGCTCTTGCTCGGAGACTCGATGCTTCCTCAGTGATGCAAATAGGCCTCATGTTTTATTCAGCTTTCCAGTGATGAGAGAATGAATTTGATTATGGGAGCAGGTGATAAAGAGGACGGATGTTGGGAAGCAGATTTGCAAAAAGGTATTTAATGCACAATTAAGGCCAGACAATATCAGATTAAGATGTTTTGCAATAATGCTTTGTGGAATTAAACAGGAACTTCTTTGTTGTCTTTTGGTATCTTGGGAGTTTTATATCACTGAATAATGATTTATCTAGATTTTTGTTTAATTGACTGGAACAATGGGGAGAAAAGGAGAGATGATATCCAATGAATCAACAACATTTCAATCTGAGATAGTGTAGTTATGTCCACCAGGCATACATCACTGTATATATGTTTTGACACAACAGTATTGTCCTTATTAATGCATGTCAGTTCTTTTCATCAACATCACTGGTGCTGCCCAATCAATCAAAAGATGGAAGACACTCTAAAATGTTAGTCATTCGATTACCAGTTTTTGAAAGTTTTGTCATCACCATTCAACTCTATGTAACCATGGAAAATCAGGATGAGGTTCTGAAGAAGGACCAGAGATGCCTTAAGGAGAATCTATTATCTCTTCAGGGTGCAAATACCATTTAGCATGCCAATAAATCATAAACCCAGTCACTTTTTTGGTCTATTCTGATCAGGTGGTGCCATCTTCCTGTCATTTTACGTTTGTGTCTTGTGTGTGTTGGTTTTATTTGGATATTGTTCAAAACCCATCCTGTAAACACCTATTTCAGGATCAGCTAACACAATGCCATCCCAGACCAGCGTCATGAATGAGTAGCTTCCATGATAATGTCAGTGTTGCCTTAACCCTTAGACTAGATATAAAAGATAGACGTAGCCTCTGAAAAAGAAGCCATTACAGAAGTATGACCTGCATTCTTTCTAGGATTCAGAGGAGTCGTCCCCTGTTGGTTGCCATTAAGTGTTAAGTGCATTATCCTGCATCTTGCATTGGCACCGTTTAGATTCATATTTGTGGTTTGAGGAAACTTGAAAAAGTCAACAACTAATTGGATGAAGAAGTTTTTTTTCTAAGACTTTAAAGTTGACCCTATTGTTTAGATGAATGTAAAAGGGATAGAACCCTATAAACAGACGGTTTTCCACTGCAGGAACTCAGAGTAATTAACTCTAAGTGCAGCAAAGGAATGACAAAGCTTGAACGTAGTTTCATTATGTCCACTATTTTGGTTTATGGTTTACCAAAGCAAACTAATCTAAGGTACCTCCTACACATCAGCATGATCTCCTATTGTTTCTAACATGCTACCCAAGATCCCACTTTTATTTATTTCTTTTAGTAAAATTACCCCATCAAACATTAATAATATTGTATGCTTTTAATTTGACTCTGCAGTGCTCTGCTGAATTATTTATTGTCGGAATTGATTCCTGACTTAATTTTTAATCACATTTATATCTATTCCACCTTCCTTTCCACTTGTATGACACAGCCGGTGTTGAACTGGCGAGGGAACGGTCCGTTTGGTATGCCTCAGCAGACGTTCTGCATCGGCTGCCTCAATATCACGCGTTGGCATATCGCCGCTGTTCTCTCAAAGATTCTTTGCTGTGGGGGGCTCAGTGAGAGTCAATAGTGATCTACAGCAAAAAGAGAAATGTAAAGTAAAAAGGGAGCCCATGAATACTTTACTTTCCTGCGGAGGAGAACGGTGACAAACGAGGTAACAGAGCATCAGCATCTCATTTCTACTCTCTCAGAGCCTTCCCTCTGTTTCTTTTTATCTCTCACTGTTAATCTTTTCCTCTTTTGAAGCATGCATTATGTGGCTTAAAGCCTCCATTGAAGCCGGTAGAATGTGTGCGAACAAGTGTTCCCCAAAAACGCCATGAGGCCGACTGCTGCGGCCTTCCACTTTACAGATACGGCTCCTGTTGCAATAAAAGGACATGAAATATACATGTATGCAGTTGAGGGAATACCGCAGCTTAAAGGAAAGCAAATGATGCCATAAAGGGGTCGTGTGGGTGCAATAAAAAGTGTCGAAGGCTCCAAGGTGCTGTCAGGAGGCCTGGTCGCCTTGATTTCCTGAAAAATGTATGTGGGAACCAGTGTACTGGATTCTGGTGCAGCAGGATGTGCAACACACCAAAATACACAATCGGTGCACAGCAGAAAATCATTGCATGTTTTGTATCACTGCATTTTTTTTTTTAAGTTAGTATGCAGTATCATTGGAAAAAAAGTTGCCAATGTAGCTCATAAGGCCCTATTGAATAATGTATAAAAAGAGAGGCTGTGCGTGCAATGGAAAATCTGACATACACCATCTATTATAACGTCTTTTCAAGTGCTAGACTTTAATATCAGATCATGTGGTAAAAGTAATACCTGCACAACAGGAAGACTGACCTGCTTCGTGGTTTCTTTTCGGCTGAACTGCAGGCAGTGTTTACACAATACACATAAGACAAGAGTATGGAAACAAACTTAAAAAAAAGGATCTCAGTTTAATGTGTTACAAAACTTAGACATATTTGCAACATCAGGGACTCATCTACTGTGAGATTCGACTCAACTTGAGACTTGAAGGCAAAAAGCTTAGAAGACCTAAATGATGAAAAATGCTCTCCTGAATGCATCCATAATGTAATCCACACTCTCAATTGCAGCTGCTTGCACCTGAATAAAATGCTGAAAACACTAAATATAGATGAGAGAAATTAGCCCGTCATTTTAAAACCAATTAGTGGAGACAAAAGTGGTGCAGTAGTTTTTCCTCTTCCTCGCCAACATATTGCCTGTTTTCCTCCCTGCAGCTGTGCAAATGATTTTGACACACATATCACTTATTCTGTGCTACTTCCTGTTTTTAGTTATTAAAATTGGCCATGTTTGTTTTTCTTAATGCTTTTCCAGTGTTTTTTATAATGTTTTCAAGTGTCTATTGTATAAATTATCAGTGAATAACCTCCTCTCTATGCCCTTCACCCTGTTTTAATTAGAATGTCAGAGGGGGAGGCCACTTACGAAGAGACGTTAGTAATGAAAATATCTAAAAGGTGTTTTTGTGAAAACGCCCCTACAGCTTGACGATCTGTCATGACAGAAAGACTTTTACATTACTGAATTGCATATGATATAAATAGTGAAAAAATAACAGGTTGCCTAGTCATGGAAATAACCATTACCTGAAATGTGTGACCCTACCAGGGGTCTTTCTTTTTCCTTTTGCCTCACAGTTTTAACTAAATAGAAATTGTATCTAAAGATATAAAATACAAGCAGAAAAACAGTATCTTTTTATAGCACAGCATTTCTAGTAATAGTCATTGGCCCAATCCTTTTTTTCTTTACATCCATTGTGACTTGACTGAATATGCGTTAGCCGGATGTCAGTAAGCCTCACAGAAGACATTGTCATGGTGCCTTTTTCACCAGCGAAACCACTGCAATGCTGTTTGTTTGTCAAGACAAAAGTGCCAACCTCCTCTGGTGGCTACAGTAGAAAAGAGGCTTTACCTGGTGGCACAACCAGGTACTACAGTCAATCTAGATTACTTAAAGTGTGTATTATTGAAGAAAATGGTCATGAGTATCAGCAGATACTAAATATTAAATGACTCAGATCAGATCATGGGCAAAAAACTTGAACATGTGCCCTGGCTGGAGGTCATTAAGCCTCACAGAAGACATTGTCATTGTGCCTTTTTACCAGCTAAACCCCTGCAATGCTCTCCGTTTACACTACAAAACACTAAGAGGCCTAACCTGGTGGTAGGAAAATGGATTGAATCAAGGGCAAAAAAAAACAAACTTGATTTGGATATCCCTGTTTATAAGATAACACACATTTCTGTTGATATATTCCGATGGAGGACACATTGATATAAGGCATTGTCCAGCCCCTTACTCTAAAATTAACCATACCAACTGAGTGTCTAACCCTAAACTACACTATACCCTTTAGATTTAACCCCATTCTAGTCTTAACAACAAGTCTTAACTCTCAAGAAACAGATTCAAACTCTGAAGGCCTCAGTTTTTGTCCCCACAGAGACACAAGTCCCTGTGGGTTAGTGTGCACTCAGGTTAAAGCCCTCACTGGGATGTATAAATATAAAGTACACACACACAAACACACACACTAACACACACATACACAGGAGTGCTTGGTTTCTTCAGATTTGTTGCCCAAGGCCTCAGGTAGCAATCCATACATAAATAAATAAAGTCTCTATTGCACACAGAACCAGAATTATTTACATTTTTATCTGAAGTCAACATTCTTGCAGCCCCAAGGAGGGAGCTGACAGTAACATTATCATATTATTGAAATGTCTTTTCTTAAAGGCAATTCGATGTGAAAAGTGCTGCTGTTGCGCTGGTTTGTATGATTCCTAATAAATAAGTGTTGTACTCTTTTGGGATCAGACCTACTATTAAAGGATCACTTCACCCATATGATTGAAAATGAACATGTTTTCACAACTATGG
>OMNN01054950.1:0-22919 GCA_900302755.1 Chromis chromis
CACACACACACACACACACACACACACACACACACACACACACACACACACACACACACACACACACACACACACACACACACACACACACACACACACACACACACACACACACACACACACACACACACACACACACACACACACACACTGTATATACATCAGCCACAACATTATGACCACTGACAGGTGAAGTGAATAACATTGATCATATTGGTACTATGGTGTTCTGCTGGAAAACCTTGGATTTTAACATCCGTGTTGATGAGACTCAGACACCCAAATAAACATTGTCCCAGAACAAACACACTCCCTCATGCAAATGGTAATCCCAAATGTCACTGGCCTACCCCCGCAGGATAATGCACCCCACCACATGGCAAAAACATCAAACAATCAGGAACATCTTGAGGACCAGGACAATGGCCCGAGATGTTGGTTTGACCTCCAAACTTCCTAGACCCCATTCTGATCAAGCATCAACAGGATGCAGTGGAACAAGTTTGATTAACAGAGACCCCACTGCACAACCCAGAGTACCCAAAGGATCCACTGACAACGTCCTGGTGCCAGACCCCATAGGACACCCTGAGAGGTCCTCTTGTCCATGCCCAATGGTTCAGAGCATTTTTGACCACATAAGGGGAACCAACACAATATTAGGTATGTAGTAATAATGTTATGCCTGATCGGTGTATACATATACACTGCAAGAATTTGAGCTGTAGTTGAATTAAAGTACTATTTTGAATACATCTCACTTATCTTACTGCTTTGGTGAAGGCAGTCTACTTTTTTTAATTCTATCAACTTAAAAATAACTTTGTCCCTTTATATTTAAACTGGTGTTCTGGTTTCAGCAAAGTGCGAATATTAGCCTTACTGCTCCTTTAGCATTGTGTGTGTGATGTCATATTGTCTATGTTTCTTAAATTTGTGTTCTGCAACTCTACCGCCGTTTTGTCAAGTGGGATTACAGAGAAAAGTAAAAAAAATGTTTGGATAAAGCAAACACTTATGTTGGAAAAGTTGTTAACTTCAAGTAGACTTTCCCTAAAATGAAGTTGCAGCAATGTGCATTTGAGAGGAATCAAACGCTTTAAGCACATCTAACTTAAACTAGTGGCATTGATATTAATTATTTAAATAATCTGGATGAAATTTGTTTGCATGTTATCAATTGAAGAGATTGATTTAAGCTGGTCCAACAATTCTCTTTTTTCAGTGTATCTACTGTATATATCACATATTCTTTCAGTTCTACTGCTTAAGCACCTACTGTGTACTGCAGCTGTGACCTTTTGTGTCCTTGCAATCAAACTATAAGCATTTCCGAAATAACATTAGCCCACTGATATGAACTTCACCTTAGAGAGAGAAATGATGTTTGTTTATGTCTTGATCTTTAATAATTTATAGAGTGATAAAAATGTGTTTAGGTTTTCAATAAAAGAAGAAGTACCCTTCTGTAAAAAGAAATAAAATCTGTTACAAGTACTGCATTCAAGATATTACTTCAGCAAAAGTACAGAAAGAAAATACTGATGTTATGCAAACCGTCCATTTTAGAATTTAATATATATTTTCTATCATTGGATTATTACTGATGCATTCACATATAAGACACATTTTAAGTGTGGTGTTAGGTATTCTATAACATTTCATCGTTTTATAAGATGATCGCATTTTAAAGTTATGTGTAATATAGGGGCAGTGGTGGCCTAGTGGTTTGTGAAGCAAACTTGTAACCGGTGGGTCGCTGGTTCGAGCCCCCGGACTGACAAGAGGTTGAGATGGGGAAGTGAGAGTGACCACTTGTCCCAGTCACCACCACTGTGGGCCCTTGAGCAAGGCCCTTAACACCTGATTGCTCCCTGGGCGCTGCACAGCGGCAACCCACTGCTCCTAGTAGTTAAGGTTAACTATGAATAGGATGGGTCAAATGCAGAGAAGGAATTTCCCCAAGGGGATCAATAAACGTTACATTATCATTATTATTATTATTATCATTATGAATTGGTGATTGGAGTACCTTAAATCTATACATTTACTCACAGTATTATCAAACACAACTGTGAAGAGTACTATAAATTGTACAGTGAACGTTTGCACATTGTACATTGTTAACTGAGTAAACTGTACTGAGCAAATACACAAGTGAGATACTTGTACTTCCTGTTAGGTATTTACATTTTAGACTACTTTATACTACATTTTAAAGGGAAGCATTTTACCTTCCTTCTACCGCATTTATTAATTTCACAGCTGTAGTTGGTTACTTCAGTGTAAAAAACATTAATACAACACTAAATCTGGTTTGTTGTTACAGCTGGCAGCTTTTACACCTCAACCAGCTACACTACTAACATGCTGCTCTCTGTTCATGCATCCATACTAATAATCATAAAAGGCCATGTATGTTTACCAATCTGAAGCAGAATTTCTACTTAATAATGGAGCATTTTAACATTGTGGTGTTGCTACTTCGAGTAAACATGAATTCTTTTTCCATCCTTTGATCAAACATGATATAAAGATTCCTTTTCTCTTTGATACGATGCTCAAGAAGCACAAGAAGATTATTGTGCTTTGATCACTAACTAATCAATGAAAAACAGAAGCTTAGTTCAATAGATAGTAGCTGCTGTTGTTTATCGGCTCACTGTTCCTTTATATGGGGAAGTTAAATGAGTGGTGTAGAAAAGAAAAAGCAAAGCTACTCTCCTTCTGCTGTTGAGATATTCTACATATCAGAGTCTATTCTCGACTGTTTGTTGCTATGTAATAAAAAAAAATGATGAAAAGCACAGAGTTTCTCTACATAACTCGCCTGTATCTGCTCTGCTTCAGGCAACATCTGCTTTGAGGCTGACAGATAATCTTTACAGTCTCCATAATCCATCACTGAGAGTTTATTTGGCTCCCTGCAGGGACTCTTCTTCTTTTACTTGTTTCACACAATAGCTTCGTGACTAACGGCTCATTCTGAGATTTACTAACAATCCCAACAAAACAAAACCTGTCCTTGATCCGCAGGTGTTTAATGAGAAATCAGACAGAAAACAAAGCCTCAAAATAATTTAACAAAAGGCAACTTGCAAAGGAAAACATTAGAAAGCAAACAGTAGCATTCGCATGACAGACTGCACAGTGATGACCAGCAGAAATCATCTCTCTGACACTTCAGCTCCCGGCAGAATATCCCTCGAGAACAGCAAACATGACTAATAATTCATAAGATTTTACGTCCATCTGGTGTAAATACCAAGCATCGGCTGAAAACATTTCGAGTACTGACCCAGTGGCACCAAGCAGCCTTGATGTACCTGGACATGGAAAAGTGCCCCCTCGATGCATCATGAATATGTTGCAGCCATTTATAACCTGACCAGATCTTAAATTAGCTCTGACAATGAGTCAGTGCTGCCTGGTGGGAAGGTCAAAGCTCTCTGATCATTAGAAAGTCTAATAATGTGCAAAAAAAAAGTGCCAATACTGATCTTATAACAGTAGCATCTGTTTGTACAGGGTGGTAGTTGCATTAATCATGAATTTAATATTCTCTATAGTAGAATCTAAAACTAATTTTGTCATTACTACAATGTTTGCTATTTACAAAGAAACGCGTTAAATAACAAAGCTGCTTTCACCTTTCCCTGGTTTGCTAACAATGCAGTTTCACAGTCAAATGCTAAGTGGGGCTTGCAAAAAAAAACATATCCTGCTGTCTTTTGAATGTCTCTTAGCAGACATAAATTTTCTGACTCATAAGTCAAAGAATAATTGGAAACTAACTCAGAATAATTCAATCTTTAGCGCTTCCCCTTCACATGTTCTTTATGTCGATGTAAAGACAGCCACACGTCCTTCACATTGAGTGGTTTTCTATTTGCCATAGGAAACAAAAAGAAATGTGCACTGTTCTCGAGCCTGTGAAAGCCTGCATGTATTCCGACGCCCACGCAGAACCCAGCCTGAGAGAAAGAAAGGGGCAGCTGATTCAGTGTGTGCTAATTCATTCAGTCACTGTATGTCCCCTGTCAACTGCCGGTCCCCACAGGCCAGCAACATCTGCATGTGTCCCCTCCACTCTGTCTGCACGGCTTTCATGTCGCTCTCAAGGGGCTCTGACTTTTTCTCAGCCTGCCAAGTATGTCGTGTTTATTCTGTATTCAGAATTGACACTTTGCACCGTGATTATGCAGGAATCAGGCAGTCGGTACCAACAGTATATACACTGGCGGCCATATTCTGTTGTGGGTAAAGTAAACAGAAATGAAGAAAAGCAATGAAAGGATAATTACAAAGTGGAGCTAAACTAATTTAAAACACTAAAAAGAGAAGACATGTATCACTCTTTCTTTTCCTGTGTTCCTACTTAGTGAGAAAACACATTACAGTGAGGGGAAAATCCAGTATTTTGCTGCAGTGAGACCCTTTATTTAGACATTGAAGCAAAGGAGGAAATCATTTTACAACAGATTAAACACACGATGCCCTTGGCTGCCTACATCATTTCGGTGGAGACCGTATGCAATTAATTTATTTCCATATTCCAACGTGAAAATAGAAAGTGTGAGTAATCCTCAGGGAGATTTAAACCAAGTGCAAGGGGAGGGCAGTAATCTTATAATCCTCTGTAATGTTGTAATGGTCTCTCCAAGCTTATCTACACAAAACTAACTTTCCCAGAGGAATTCAATCACAGATACAGATGGACCATAAAGACTAATTTGACTAATGCTCCCCGTGCAGTTCAACAATCTCATCTGCTGCGGCTTCATTAAAAAAATATCTGCAACTCCTGAGAGAGAAAGTCATATCTTGTTTCATCAAAGTAATGATCTATAAATGTGTTTTCAGATCTTTGTCTGTGCACAAAATAAATATATGTAAATATATATGTTGAAGAAGTTCATTCCAAAGTGAAAAATCTGCTTGTAAAATGTACAAGGCTCATAATAAATAATCAAAGCCGTAGGTTAAAATAATAAACCTGGTCTGAAAAAGCAGATTTTCCACCACCACATAATGCTACCTGCTACATCCTACTGGCTGACCAAAGCAGGAGGTGACTGGGCTGGCTGCAGGAACTCGGAGGTGAACACGGCCTCGGCATACTCCTCCACAACATCCTGAAACTCTGCTGCCACGTCAGCCACAGCCTCCGACAGCAACTCCTCTGCCAGGCTGTGAGACAACAAGGAACAGGAACAAAAGCAGAATGTTTTTCTTAAAACCAAGTTACAAAAGCAGCTCCTGAGAACCTTTTTCTCTGAAAGCAACCAACAGTGTCAGACAAATAATGTTTTCTTTAACAACAAATGAGACAATCATATAAAAATAAAACTAGACACTGATTGTTACAATATGCACTATCATTTTTATTGTTCTTGTTAGTAGATGTGAGACTGGAATTTTTGAAAAGTGCTATATAATGAGGTCAATGTGAAATGCAAATTCTTCAAACATGTTCTTTGAATGTACTTCTTAAGATTTCAAAAAGAATGTAAATCAGCAGCCTTGTGTCATTTCAAAGTGCATAGCTTCTTCCCTTTCTGCAGGAATGACAGCTGAAACATCGGTCGCTTATATGAGAAAAATAATATCAATGTCATTTGCAATACATTACTTTCTGAATAGCTTGTATGATATTAGTTTCAGTACAATGTCATATTTCATTTTCATGTATAGCATGTCAATGTAATGTCCAATATCTCATTTTTCAGGTGCAACATTTCAATTTCATTTGCAATATTTCTTTATCATCTGTGAGATTACTTTACCACCTCAGAATCATTGCTAGTCTAGTTTTATTACCATACTTTTGTATTAGGCACAGAACTTTCCTATGTTATGAGCAATATCTGGCGCAAGAATTTCCTACAGGATTATTAAAATCTTATCTTATTATGTGTAAAAATGCAGAAGGTGTGATTAAAGCAGATTTTCCTAATGAATGTGCCTACTGACTTTCAGAGCTGGACATGTAAAACTCTGTGAAATTTTCCGTCTTGCCTTGAAAAGGCATAAAATGAAGGAAAATAACTGTAAAGACTGGTGAGCTGGGTGCAGCAACAAGCTAAATTTCAGTGTTTGATTATTATCTGGGTCAACACACTCACAGACACAGACTGAGGCTGGGACATGGAGGGCGAGTAAAAATGGAAAACACTCTTATTGAATCCCCCAAAATGTCCAATCATCTGGTTAGCAGTGCAACAAAGCTATCAGAGTAATTGTGTGCTGCTGAACTACATGTACCTTTAAAGGGTCGAGACAAGAATATTTAGCTTTTACCACTGGATACAGACAGAGACAGTGAATAATCCACCATTTTGGATTGGAAACAGCCATTAGCAGATATTATCCAAACACTGAATTAGTATCATCCACTCAGTTTGGCCATGTGTTTCAGTGCTCATCAGTTTAAATAAATCCATCAAAGAAATTCAAACAGAGCATAAAACAGCTCCAAGTGTGCAAACTTTTTATGTTTTGGCAGTGCTGAAGTCATTCCATGTTGCAATCAATCTGTTAGCAGACAGAGTGAATGAGATCCTCCAGGTGGTATGGCTCCCCAGCAACATTTGGCTGCTCATTACCATCTCATCACGCAGAAAGGTTTCTGCGCTGTGTCAGAATAGCAGGGGGTGTACAAGCCTATATGTATGTGTCCTCCGTCTCCAAAAACACTGAGATAATTGGACCGCTACCCCTCACAAAATATTCTTTTTTTTCCTAAATTCAGAAAAGTACAGGTCCATGCCTTGAAAACTTCAGTTCCTTGATGTGGGACTGATAATGAGCCAGAAATACAATCAGACAGATCACTTGGGTGGGACTGGACAACAGCTTTTCAGCTCTGAAGTTAAGAAAAAGACGTTTATTGAGCTGGTCACAATCCCACACAAATCTGTGAAACACTGGGAGAAAAATCTATCTTTTAGACGTTTAGCACTGATATATCAAAACACTTGGACTTGGTATGTTCACAAAGATGAGAGGGAGTCCGCATTGCACCAACTTAAGCATTCTGTTAAGAATGCAAATGTGTGAGTGGGAGAGAAGACCAAAGATTAACACCAGAGACCCACTATGTGAGCCATAAACTCTGCATGATCCTCTCAGAGTGAGCACTTCGGGACGTTCGCTGCGTCCGTCAAACATGTCCAGGGACAAATTAGAGAGCAGGAAGGACAAGGACGGCTAATATGCGGCAGATTTTTTAAATAAACCTCAACTACACAAAAAGATTATTAAATTTCAGTCTGAGAAACTAAAAATTCTTTGCAAAGATGTCAAACTTTGATTTAAAGGTATTTTATATCTGACCAATTTATTTCTTCGGGCTGGAAAATGTATAAACAAGTGACAAAAGACAGTAAGACGTTATGTTAAAAAGGCTAATGGGGGGGCACCCCGATAGCCTAATGGTTATGTCGCGTGACCCACATGCACAGACGTAGCGGCTGACCCGGGTTCGAGTCCGACCTCGGGCATTTACCGCATGTCCTTCCCCACTCTCTCCTGTTTCCGACTCTATCCACTGTCCTATTGAATAAAGGCGAAAAGCCAAAAATAAATCTTAAAAAAAAAAAAAAAAAAAAGGCTAATGATAAATTGTAACCATTTTTCTGCTTTTGGTCAGATGAGACAAAAATGGAGTTTGAGGAACGTGGTATTCATTTGGCAAAAAAAGGAGAAGCATTCAGCACCAAGAACACCATCCCCATGGTGAAGCATTTTTTTCAGCCAATGGGTCAGGCAACCTTGTCAAACTAAATTGCATCATGAGAAAAGGGGAGTACATTAACATTCTGTAGAAAAAACATCAGACAGTCTGCAGAAAAACTTGGCTTTGGGCAGCATTGGACCTTCTGACAAGACAAGGATCCAAAACATGCAGGCAGCGTGGCCAAGAAATGGGTACAAGAAAACATTATCATCATTTTGGAGCAGCCCAGCCAGAGTTCAGACCAGAGTTCTGTCAAGAATCTGTGAAGGAAACTGAAGACCAGAGTGACAGCAAACAAACCTTTCTAAGCTCAAAGTAAAAGAGGAGTGGTCTAAAATCCCCAGAGACATGCTAAAAAGGATGTGGGGCATAATAAGAACTGTTCACTGTGGTGACAAATAAAGGCTGTGGGTATAAATAATTTTGGAATGGGGATTTTCAGTGTTTTTTTTTTTTTTAAAGTCTAAAAACGATAGACATAGTTGAAATTAATCATTAACATGATGCAGGACTCCAAATCTTTCCTAACAATTTCTCCTCTAGTCTGGTCCTTCAGCAAGTAATGTTTGCAAAGAGGTCCACAACTTTGGTGTATTTTGGACCGAGTTGTCTTTTGATGCTCAGATGACCAAAGCGGTGCCGTCTTATTTTGCCACCAAGATCAGGTCATTCCTCTCCACTGCAGACTTAGAAAAGGTCACCCAGGCTTTCATATCCTCCAGACTTGTAAGTCACTTTATTTTGCTATAAATGAAACAACATCCAAAGACTGATTCATACAACCATATTACTCCAATCCTAGTTGCCCTTCACTGTTTACCAGTGAGTTTATTGATTTTAAGGTCTTACTGCTTGTTTTTAACACCTTGAATGATGAGGCTGCTGACTATATCTGTAATCTACTAGCAGCCTATGAGTCTTATCACTTCTTCAGATCCTCCAGCAGCGCCCTGCTAACATTTCTGAAGTGTCAACTTGTCACGAAAAGTAAGTGTGTTCAGGCCCCTCAGCTGTGAAGCTCTCTGCCTGCAGATCTCAAGCAGGCAAACTCAGTATCCTCTTTTAAATATCTACTTAAGCCTCACTTTTTTGTATGGCTTATTCTTAACCGTTGGTATTTGTTAGAATTATTTCCTTTTCATTTATGATATTATTTTTCTATTTCTTTGCCATTTCTGTTTTATTGTTAGTACTTTCTAACTTATATTACAAAGTTATTATTATTAACATCTCTAACACAATGTCTTACTGTATTTTGTTGCTTGTTTATGTCATTTATAGCCAGAATAAATCTACTGGCCAAATAAAAATTCACCATAAATCCAAATAAGCCATGGGTATGAATAATTTAGGGTTAATTGTGCATCAAGAAAGAGACCATTTATAGCAAATGGGTTTAGGCTGGAAAAGGGTTTTGCTGCAGCGACACAGGTTTTGCTGAGAACCTTAATCTCATACACATGTGGACATTTCAACCTTAGTTAAATTAACAACATAAACCACTACGTGAGGATGAGGCTGCAGTGGTGGAGGGAGCTGCTGCAGCAGCAACCTGCCCTCACAGTACTTGTCAGAATAACGATGATAAGTGTCACATTATAACATCGGCAGCGTGCACCTTAATGAATACGTTTAGATGTTACGATCTCCATCATTGTGCACAAGCCAATCATTGTAAAGCATAACAGCTGGACCCATCAGCCAACACAAGCACCACTTCAGCACTCTGCCTGAAGTGACACTTTGGTTCATTTATCATTACCAGCTATTATTATCCCTATCAGTTTACCTGTCTGCGATGGCCCAGGGGTTGAAGCTGCCGACAGCCTCGTGAGCCACAACGCGCAGGTAGGCCTCGTAGTCTTCACGGTACCGCCGGATGTTTCCCAGCATGCTGCCTGGCACTGAGATAACAGTCCCCCTGTTTCTCTCCTCTGGGCCCGGGAACATGGTGCTGTTTCTAGGCTGCTGCTGGTCTTGGGATGCCTCCTCCGTCAGGCTGTTCTCAAACAGTAAACTGTGTCTGTAGAAAAACAGGAGAGGATGCTCTCATGGTGTGCACCTACAGGTAAACCTTTTCATTATGATGCCCATTCAAACTGTATGAACTGGGTAAGCAGCCTCGGAGGGCTTTTTCCACAGAAAAGCAGCAAACTCATTTTTTGTGATAGACCAGAAATTGTTGCCGCAAGAGATATTAGGCTGAGGATGATGAATTTAGGAGAGGTGTCAGAGTGCAGGCCAGTTCTTTCGCCTGCCCCTTGCTTCGAGTGAGTCGGGGCTCAGCTGGGCATCGCCATGGTCTGGCTTTATAATCCTCTCTGCTTGGACAAATCAGCCTGGCTCTTCCAACGGCGCTCAATGTGCTATATTTAGTGTTGCAGCAGCTTCCAAGCAAAGTGCCTCTCTATTGTACTCCCTGTGCCTCAGCTGAACTTGTTTCAGTTTTGACTATGGGGGCTGCAAACCGTGGGGTGGCCATAAATATCAAAGTGCCAGCACAGTCTACTCTGCTTCCTTTTCCAAAATGGGTCGATTTACTGTCAGACAGGCACCTGAGGGCCAATGTGGCACAAGCAACAATACAAACTCACAGCCCATTTATAAAGTCAGAATTGCACCCACGCTTTTTGTGCCATATTCGAATCCGAACATGCACCAGCCTGCATTTACTGTGAACAAACACCATTCAGACATTTTGGCACAAAAGAACTTCTGCACGAAATTGAATTGAGGAAAAAATTGTATCAGAAATGATATGGAAAAAGTGTTACAGGTACCATGTCACTTTATTCTGCACTGTAAATGCAACCCGAAACAGACCAGCAGCATTAGCTATTAGCGAGATCATTTCAAGTTTGTCTTCTCATTTCTCTACAAACGCTGCAGCCATGTAGCACCTGGCAAACACGGTACCTGGCAAAGGACACAAAGGACGATGCCATGTGTGATATATCAAAAGGGACTCAGGCTGGGTTGGAGCTAAGTTGGATAAGACCAAAAGTGGCTCTGAGATAGTAGGGGGTGATTTAAGCGAGACTTACAGAAGCCATAGTGACAGCAGGGAGGATCAGTGTGGCAAGAAAGAGGTGGAGGATAAATAGCATGGAGAAAAACATGAAGTTTTTCTTGTTTACTTGGAAAAACATGACTCAAAAATCTTAAGATATGCTAAAAAAACAATGTCTTGAATGATGCTAAATTGGAGCTAATGTGACCATGGATGTCTACCAGGTACCAAGTAGTAAAATACAACAAAAAGGTGGGCAGGTGAGAGAGAAGATAAAGAAACACATGAAAGGTGTACAATATTGCTGAGTGGGGCTTTCATCTTTTTATTGATTTGTTTGAACTGCTGATGGAGCTGCAGTGGGTCGGTCAACATTAGCCAAGGTGTGTGTGTGTGTTGGGGGGACAATCAGGGTCTGCATCTGTGCTCCTCACCATGGATACATAAATCTTATCTGCCGCTCTGTTGATGTGTTAAAAGATTAAATCTCTCACTCCATTGTCTCAGTGGTCGTTTGAAAGCACTCACGCAGGCACTAATACAAACATAGCCATGGTAAAGAATAATAGATGCTGCCGTGGAAATGTGGAATGGTCTGGTGATAGTCGACGGAAGCTTTAAATAGTGGCATAATGTGAACAACTGTTGGCCCTCTCTTGTGATAGGCCCAGCTGCTGCAAGTCGTGACTCAAAAGTAACTGTCCTCGGCAGAAAGAGCACCATGAGTACCTGTAAACAACAAAAACTAATCTACTTTATTTCTTTTTTTTTTCTTTTTCTTTTTTTTTAAATCAGAGCAACTCTTTTGGAAAAATGCATTTGCCCATCAGCCCTCACCTTCTTCTGGCTCTGTGCCTCAATAACAGCAGCTACATCAAAATATCAGAAAGTCATAACCGATAACAGTCTGCCGGTGTCCCTCTTAGTCATCAAACAATACAATCAAAGACGCCTCCAGTCACACTGAGAAAAATCTGCAGCTTTGTCACTGTCGGATGATTTTTTTTTCTCCTATGGTGTGTTTAAATGTGTGCATGGGGCACAAAATCACAGGCATGACTCTGGTTTCCCTGCAGAGCCAGATGCGTCTCTCTGGGCTTAAAAATGTGAGTTATAAACAACTAATCAGGGCTGAGACAACACACATGATGAGCTCTTTGCACATTGTACTGCTCCAAACCCCCCCCAAATTAAACCTCGCCATTCTGCTACACTGAGCACTGGAAGAGTCAACACTGACAAAGGATTAACACAATCCTGCATCAATACAAAAACAAACTGCATTTTTTACCACAGGAACTGATGCTAGTGCTCTTTTACTCAGCTGCTGTATAAGCTGTATCAGTGTCATCCATAATTCTCCATTCTGTCTCATCCAAGTTTTTCATCTCTTTAAAATAACAGTTTTTATTACATGGAAAATTATGTTCTACAATGCTGACTGTTTGCTCTCTGCCATAAAAGTGAGACATTATCATTAAATCTAAATTATATTCTTGCAAGATTTGTTTTTCAGTAGAGGAATAGAACGGTTTTAGCTGTACACTGATGTCGCTGACTTCCTCAGGCAGCAAATAACACCTGTCACATGTAATTTCACAGTTATGTGAAGGAATTCCTATGAAACTCAGATTCTATTTCTTACCACAGAATACTGACACATCCAGACATGCCCTAAATGAAGGATACAGGCTGACATCATAAACCAATAAGAGCTGAATTCAGTATACAGGCTGCAAAAACTGAAGATTAGACTGGTGTTGATGCAGTTCTGGGCGTGTTGTGTGTGCTTTTGTTTTGATAGTGCTGTAATCAAAACTTTTCTTCAGCCTGTCTCTGCTGTTATGTGGCACCTGGGTCATTTTAGACCATAACACAGGTAGCCAACTCATCTTTCTTGGAGGTCAGTTCAGTTTACGAAGCAACATCTTGGTCCCAAAAGACAGCTCTATAAAACAATGTGCCTAATAAACACAATTTCTCTTTCTATCTCGCACCAAATGACTCCCTACAACCCATTTTATTACTTCTTAGGGGACTAAGCACTGTGGAAAAAGAGCTGCAGTAGATGGACAAGTTGCTGCTTGCATTTTGTTGTCAAGTATAAGAAGAAAAAATAAAAGCTCTACTGTGAAATAAACACAATCTGTTTGGAGACCTTATGTGCATAGTAGGATTCACAAAACACAAAATGTGACACCTTAACTGGCATAATCATTCTTGGGGTTAGCCATTTTGATACACAAATATATGACTGTGCCAACAAGGAAAAACTTGGGTTTGAGAAATGTAAAAGCGAATATCTTTTTCCATAAAGTACTCTATTATCCAAGAGGACTGCTGAATGGGCTGGATCTTCATTCAGAGTCGGGGAGAAATGACTGATGTGTTAGAATCAATAGTAATTCTTTTCCTTATGCGAAATAGTGCAATTACTGCAAAGGAAGTGACTTTGGAGACACTAAATATTATGCAGGCAAGTTTTCTATGCACACCCCCATCAATGCAAACAAAGTTGTGCTGTAATGTTTTGTGGGACATTTTAGCAACCTCCTCCCTAATCTTACAGTCTCATTATTGAGGATCTAATGGAAAAGAGATTCTGTGATGGCATGTGTGAGTCAGTAGACAGCAACTCTACCCACTCTTCATGCTGTTGAACTTGTCCGTCACCATCAATCATTACAAAGGGTTTTGTTAATTAATGTAGCAACAGAAACCAGTGATCATCCCTCTAACTATGGCCAAGAAATTTCCTGTTCAAAATGTTAACCAAAGGATTAACTTGATACAAAATGCAGATAAACTATGTCTTGTGTAAGGCAGACACGTGCTGAAATAATGAGCTGATTAATGAGTGAATAACATATTTTATTTTATATTGATACACTCTTTTCTGTAGTGCTACCAGGGATAGTATGACTGAATGTTAATTGAGTAATTGCTGTTAACAATTTAAACGATAAGGCAGGAAATGAAGGACACGAATGTCAGATAATATATTGTAGATGAGCTGTAGTACCTGGTAGTGCCACTAGGTGGAGCTTATTACTGTTTGAGGAGGTGAAAGACAACTATTTTTTTGTGATTAATACTGTAGTGACATAAGGGGGCGGTGGCTAGGACTACGGGCAGTCTCATGTTGGCAAGCAGAGAACATTGTGGGGATTTAAGTAGCAGCAGGCCACCATGACAGAGACTTCTGTGGAGGTTAATAGCTTCTGGCCAGAGCTCATGTATTAAATTAGATTAGATTAGATTAGATAGAACTTTATTAATCCCATTGGATGGTTTCCTCAGGGAAATTGAGGAAGTATATTGAAGACAAGCTGAAGTTTATCACGACATCATTCGTTGTTTAAGTGGCTAAAATAACTGAGCTGGTGTCATGGCAAATGTTAGTATCAGTGGATAAAAATGGCTTTGTCAGCATATAGAAAATGTCCACTGTCCACTTCATTAGTTTTAACGCTTAATTGATTATTGATTGATAACAACGTTGACTATCGGCTAACAAAATTATTTCAAATATGCATCCCTAAACACTACACAACATATTCACACTGCTTTTTCTTCTTTAACATATGCATTTATAACAGGAATACCACTTATCTTAAGATAAATACTTCAGACTCGTTTAGGGTTCAATATACAGCACATAATTACCATGTGTGCTTAACATTTGTAAGAAATTTTGTTCAAATTGCCGACCAAGACTAGTTTTCACTTTAAAATCAAAGCATTTTTCTATTAGATCTATGTCATAAAAAGCCCAATTAAATCCACTGTGATTCAATGTGTTAACAAAAACAAAACATGAAAAGGTCCAGCAGGGTGCCAGTACTTTTTAAAGGCATGATCATTTGGACTGAGGATGAAAGTGATGCAGGGATTCAGCTAGTTTCAGAACAAATGAGCTGGCTGTTCTCAAATGACTTCTTTCCTGTTTAGAAGCTGCAAGGCTGGATACGTCTAAAAACAAATTACTAGTGGGAAAAAAAATGTCTCGAAAAAGCTATTACTTGATGGATGCATTAAGAAGACGGAGTCAAAGACAAGTCACAGGCACATAGGATCTGAGGGCAAAGTTTCCATTGAGGGAACTGAACCTGAGGGTCTACAACACTGACTGACTTTAATTTACTAATGGTCACAGCTTGAATTTGTCAGAAGTATCCTGCTGGCTTGTCAACAACTTCTAGTCCTTCCATTCTGTTTTCTTTTCCTTCCAACTTTCTCATTAATTTAAGCAGTAGAGCAGCTGCAGTTAAAGCCCTGGGCAGTGGAGAGTCCCTCTGTGGAGTCTGCTGCCAGAGTCAGGAATAGACTCTGCCCTGGGTACGGTAGCCACCAGGCGAGTTTTGTGGGGTGAGTAAAGCCTCTCAGTGGAATAGCCATTAGAGGACAATGATGCGTCATGTGGAAAAAAAAACACTAATTGTGCATCACTGAAAAAACATTAAACGTTTTCTTTTTTAATCAAGTCTAGAGGCCCATTTAAACAAGCAGTGACTCCGCAGGATGCTGCTGTTGCACTTAGTGCAGCAACACAAACCAGAGAAAGCCATGAACTGCAATTTGATACATTTCTCTTCTCATAACAAGTGCATTAAAAGTGATCTGAGACTTTCCTTGTTTTAAAAATCAACCATTTCCATATTTGATTTGTTATGCAATCAACAGTATTGCTCGGGAGCCACGATGACTGATAATGGAGGCATTATTTCAGCTGAAAAGATTGGGAATGAGTAGGTCAAACCTTGATCCTGGGCTAAAGTTAATATTCTGAGACTATACTGCTTCTTCAAGTCGAATGAAATAGCATAGAAGAAAAGCCATTATCAAATGATGAGATATAGAAATGATCTGGGTGCAGAAAGGGGTAAAGGACATAGTTACCCACCCCGTCTCGATGGGCTTCTCTAGGACAATATCAACTGCAGAGGTCTGTTTCAGCACTGGCCTTGTGAGCCTAATTGGCTGAGGAGAGGCTGGCCTGGAGCCCGGAGCATGGCACTGGGATCCTGGAAAGAGCAGAGACAAAGGAGAGGAAGGGTAAATGGTAGTGTGATTTAAAGAGGGATGGGGTGAAGCAGAGGACAGACAGATAGACAAAGAAAGGAAAAAGCATACAGTCTGAATGACAAGTATTCATATACTCTTACCAGTTGTAGCACTGTCTCCACCTACAGGAGACACCTGGGAAATCACTCTCTAGGCTTTGATAAAAATATAAAGGAAGCTGAATATTTTTACCTGCTGCTCCTGGTCGATCCCAGTAAAGAGGGTCTGAATAAGTGATGGAAGCAAACCGTCTCCTCACATCCTCCTGATCTCTCTGCTCAGACACAAACAGAGAAATACGTTCAATAAACATAATGTCCACCTGCCAATAGTGAGCCTCGTCAAACAGGCCGAGCACCATAATCAAATCTGGACATTGCATCAGTAAGCAGCAGCAGGCCCGAGCTGTCATAGCAGCTCACTATAAATACCAACTCGATCACTGGTGACCTTTCATGTTCCACAGCGACCTTTTGTGGGTAGGCCTTTCTGTCGAGCAGCTCTCACCTGTATCTCCTCCATGCGGAGCAGCATGCTCTCCAGGGTGGGGGCCTGCAGCCTACACTGGGCCATGCCCTGCAACTGTCTGTCTGTCTCGGCCGCCCACGCTACCCGTGCGGTATCCTCCAGGAGATCCTCCAGCAGCGCCTCACTCAGCTGCTCAGCACTCTCTGCTGCCTGTGGAGGACAGCATTCGCAAAATACAGAAAAGAATATAGGCAGAATAATTGGCTTTTTCTACAATTGTCCATTTCTTGGTGGTACATCATTGCCATGATACTAAATTCAACCTCTATTCAAGAACAAAGCAAAATCTCCTGTGATTTACTATCAGCATTAGATGCAGCTTACCCTCTCTGCAGCCTGCTCCGACAGCCGATTCCTCAGTGAAGAGTCGATCCTGGCTCTGGACTCACCAATCTGCTAAGGTAAACAGTCAAAGTACTCCCACTTAGCCCATGAAGACAAGATAAACACACACAAAAAAAAAACACTACTTATTTTACTGTGGTAAATCTGAAGGTAAACACAGATGGTTTAGTTTATCAGTTAAGATGTATTGACTGTCTCCTTCTTTTTCAGGAGACATATAAAAAGTAAGAAGGGGAAGTTGAATCTGGCACTACCTAAAACAACCAATAAGTCTTCCTACCTGTGCTTCATCCAGAAGGGGCTGAACTCTCTGTCTGGCCTCCTGCTCAGCTCTCTCAGCCCACTGAGTTGGCGAGCCAACTTCAGACCTGTTAACCAAAACACGCCCACATCGCAAGCTGTCACATAATAAGTTCTGAGGTTGAACTGCTTTAACTTTTAGGTGAAATATTTTAATTTAGATAACATTAAACATTAAAACATGTTATCATGAAATTTAAATGTACGAGTCAAACTCCAGTCCACTCGGATTCTAAGTCACTGCCAAATAAAATAAAAAGACAAATTAAAGGGGACAAATTAGTTTAAATCACAATCTTCAGTCTCTTTTGATTCATTCACATCATTCAGAAAGTCCTGAGTCACTCATTTCAGGGAAGATAATTAATCATACCACAGTGGGTTTTGAGGCCACACATACTAGCAGTATTCATCAGGTTCTGTTTTCTTAAATTTTCACATTTACTGCAATTAACTACCATCACTCTGCATAAAGACAGACCTTGTTGACATTGTAGTCAATTTGTCCTGGTTTCTTTCACTGTCAAAGCCACTGAATTAAACACAAAGCCTGACATTCTACTTACAGCTGAGATCAGTACAAGGTATAGTAACTCTAAAAAGATTAATTTTAAGAGTGTGACATGAGTATGTTATAGAGGAAGTAATCTGCTGATTGTGTGCGGGTCTATTGTGCAGAACATATCACCTGTAAACAAGTGACAGCTCTGGTGCTGTGCCTGTCGTCTGTTGACAGTGATCCAAACATGCTTTATGCTTTAAATTCAGTGGAACAATTTTTACTCTTCAATATTTCACACTACATCTATTAGCCACAACATTAAAACCACCTGCTTAATATTGTGCTGCAAAAACAACTTTGGTATGGGACAGTGTTTATATGGACAGTACATACAGTACAAAATAACATCCACATGAATACTAGGACTTATTCACTTAACCTCATTCTAATGTTGTGGCTGAAATGCTGTAAAATTTAAAGGCCTATAAACATAAAAGCATAAACAACAAGTGCAACATACAGACACAATAACCCATTAATGATGGTGCAATTCCATCCATGTGTCCAGTAACAAATAATGCACAAACTATCAGGGTCCTTGAACCTGCAAAGTGAGAGGGGCTGCAGCTGCTGTTAATTCGTATTACACATGTTTCGTTGTACAACATCGCAAATTCCAGCTGTGAAAGAGTTCTTTAGGTGAGTAAAGAAATAGCAGGCCTATGTGTGAGAAAAGAAAAGCATGAGCCCATACATTCACTGTAAAGTAATGAATGCTTTATGGGCAAAGTGTTGACTGCAACCTTTGCTCTGCTGATGCTGTGTTTTGTTGCTGCCCTTTTACATTCAGACTCTTCAGTGACTAATTAGGAAATGTGTGGAGGTCTATAGGAGCATAGGCTCTGCCTGGTACTGAATGGATGTGCTACAATCACAACCTGCATTATTTTCTGTTCTTTTGTCTCTGGATAATTGTGTACACAGTGTAATTCCCAACATAAGTGCTCATTTATGATACAGTGCATAGAGCGGTAATGTAGATGTGTGGATTACTGCTCTGGGTTGGCAGCAAGATTTCTGTGTTTTTTAAAGTGACGTTACTAGTAGTAGGAAACATTTCTTCTGCTTAAACAACCTAAATGGAAAATGTTCAGACAAGGCAAAGGACGCATGCATCTACTATTACACAGTACACTGTATATATTGTATAGTGATTAGCAGGGCTCTGTAGACAGAGCTCAAAGCCTGCTCTGCCAATATTCTGCCTTTATTGGGCTTAGTTTAATTTGTCTCATTAGGCAGGAATATTGGGCATTATTATATTTCAGTCAACTACAGCATGGCATTTATTGTCATGCGATGTCTATACAGGTTGCAATTTGAGTACAAATGAAAACAAAAAGAACATTTACCATTTGGCTGGCTTAATATCCAACAACTAATGCCGCATTATGACCTTCGACTTCCATCCCTTCAGATCCATTATGTCTGCTAAATCTGTAATTATATTATGGCCGTACCTTAATCTCCGAATGCGTTCAGCCTCTTCTTTACTCAGGTGGTTGAGCTCTTTCAGTCTCTGCATAGTCATCTTATCCCACCAAGCTCTCCTGTACCAGGCCAGCAATCATCACAAGAAGCAAAATACAACCTCAATTACGCTTTTCGCATAAATAACTTATAATCCTCATCTCTAAAATCAGGCTGCTAGCCACTGATTAATAGGAACGCACGATTGTAGTAATTAGGATTTGATTAAACTGAGACATTTGTGGAGTACTCAATCACCGAGGTGCTTATAAGCACCAAAAACAGGTCAAATATTAATCACTCAAAAAGAGAAATGGCCTCAATCTAGCGGGCACCTAGATTTATTGGAAAGAATTAACTTTGAATTAGAATCAGAGGATTGCCTGTGGCTCACAGCGAGTGGGGTCTGGCATGAAGGTTAGAAATAACTCACTGGATACAGAGAGAGGACTCATTAACATTCCATTTCCCTAGATTTCCTCCACTTGGCATTTCTTTCGCTTTTTTTTACAGGACAGATAATCCAATTTGTGAAGCAGAAATAACAAAAATCACAAAATGACTAATCAGAGCCATGATAATATTTGATTTGGAAATAAGTAAGTACAATATTAAAATCAGGTCAAATAAAAAAAACATGTAGGAGGAGAGCTTCACCTTAATGCTTCATTCTGAGCGCCTTTCTTCTTTTCTGAGCTCAGGGCCGCCTCTGCCTCCAAACCACCACCCACCTTCTGCTTTGGAGGGCTCTGTGAAGGCTTCGATGGAGAGAAGAGACAACGAGGCTCTGGTCTGCCCCTTTGAGGGGACCTGGTGAGATAATAGCAGAAGGATGAGTGAATTATAAACACTGGCACAGACAAGTATGCACTGTATAATGAAAAGTCAGGAGAAAAAGCCATTTATACACATTAAACCTCCAACACTGCAATGTGCTTTGAGAGTTAGGCTGACTATACATACATTTCAAACATCAGTTTGTTCACACCATAGTTGCTCTTCCAGTAAAAAAAGATGCTGATTGATTTGGTAGCTATACCCATTTTGTTAGTTTTTAATCTTACAAACAATTGAGATGAATGAAAGTTAAAAATTGTAAATTCTATATAAGTTATATAGAACAAGTATTTTTGTTTTCGTGCTCCGTTACCAATATCACTGTAGGAACAATGGTTTGGACAAATCTACAATCCTGCAAGGTATTAGTCCAGCAGCTAATACAGCTAATAAACTATTTCTATGATGAGGCCTGCTCACGTCCACATACCAGCTGAATTAATTAGAAACTCATTACATAAGACTGTATTTCTGTATTTTTGTTGTGTGTGTCTAGAGCACATTAATTCACTTTGCACTTAAGGCTATCATAATCATGAACCTTTAGTTGATGATTAATTGTCATACAAATAATTCCAATTAGCCACTTTTTCTCATAAGATTAATAGAGTTCATTTTAAGCCTCTATTTGTTTTAAATTAGTGCTGTTAGCACCTTTGACCATCACCTCTATGCTGCAAATCTGACAAACCTCCTCTTCTGAGTTATTGGGCTCTCCTTTTCTCATTTTGGCTTAAAATCTAAATGTGCCCACAGCAATGCTTTGGTGTTTAGTTTTGCAACTAAATCCATGACTTTAGTGTCAACAGATGGCCACTGAAATGCAGTTGATCAGTTTTAGAAGTTAGGTGCCTCTCACAATATATATTGTAATGCCCTGCTCTCTGGTCTTCCCAAAAAGACTATTTATAGTCTACAATTACTTCAAAACTCAGCTGCACGTGTGCTGACGAGGACCAGAGGGCGGGAGCACATTACACCAGTTTTAAAATCGCTGCATTGGCTCCCCGTGTGTTTCAGGATTGATTTTAAGGTGCTTTTATTAGTTTTTAAGTGTTTAAACGGTCTTGGGCCATCTTATTTATCTGAACTGCTTTTACTATATCAGCCCTCGCGGACCCTGAGGTCCTCTGGCACCGGCCTTTTAATGATTCCAAAAGCAGAACAAAAACCTACGGGGAGGCTGCATTCAGCCATTATGGCCCACAGCTGTGGAATAGCCTGCCAGAGGACATCAGGACCGCAGAGACTGTTGATATTTTTAAAAGGAGGCTCAAGACATACCTTTTTAGCTTGGCCTTTAACTGATCTCTTATTAGGTTTTTTAGCCCTTTTTTTAAAATAATTTTTTATTTTATTTTATTTGGCTGTCTTGGGGGGTAATACCGAATATATCCATGAGTTCAGTACAAACATTGGCATGGGCTGCTTGCTAACTTACAGTCTGGTGTATGCAAACAGGGAGAAGTTACCAGCTTAGCTGAAGTGAGAGGAATACATCTTTCATCTCTAAAACAGAGTTATTTAAGTACAAGACCTTGTGCATACATGAGCTGCCAGAGCCCTCCTGACCTTGCCTATTTGATTTAAGATTTAGAAAAGAAAAAAAAAGAAGTATATTTTAAATGCAGATCCATTTGGTTTGTCTGGTAGTTCACCTGGTAGAGATGATCAAGGCTGAGTCCAAACCACAGCATCTGGGGTTTGATTTGGAAGGAGTGCTTTGGTGCATGTTTCCTCCTCTCTCCCCCCTGCATTTTCTGTCTCTCTACTGTCACTATCAAATGAAGCAGATATGCCTGAAAAAAATCTTAAATGTTTTCTAGATTGATATAGTCCATTGGCTTGCTTCCAGCTGTTAGCATCGCAACTTAGCGCAAATGACAGTGAATATTCTGTTCACTTTTACCGAGTATGCCACTGACTTCTATCCACTGCCGTGTTTGACTGAACTAAGCCGCGATGTTAAGAGCTGAAAGCTAGCTACTGGACGTACAGACACAAAAAACATATTGATCATGCTGTCGCACTATGAAAATAATAGAGAAAAGGTTAACTCCCAAATCGTCAGAGTATTCCTTTAATGCGCAAGGCTGAAAGGCAGTGTCGGCAGGACAGATGAAATGGTGACAATTTCGAATTGACAACTTACAACATTTCCCTGTTGTAATGTTTTTGTTTGGTTTCATCACAGGATTGTGACACTGATGAGACCTGGGCATAGGTATCTGTCGGGGTTCTGACTGTTGTCCGTGAAGATGTGCTACTCACTCCAAATCAGCTCCACCTTCACCCAGTGTCTACTGCCATTATTGTTGAGGGAGGTATTGTAATGGATGATCTCCTGAACCTACCCGAGGCACTTTGCCTCTTGTTTGGACTGTCATATGTTTTACATTTGGACTACCCTAAAGCCATGAAAAACACTTTCGGCTTCATTCAAAGAGTGATGCTTGGCTTGGGAGAGAACAAACTCCCAAATCTCTTGTTGAGTTAGAATGCAGATGTACGACTGGTGACATTTGGCAAATCTCACTTGTTCATGAGTGGATTCAGTTGTTTTTTATTGTTCACTAAATTAAGACACTCTACTCAAATTGTCAGCACATGGGTTCATCAGCAAGTTACTAGAGGCTGTAGATGTACATACAGTATATTCATTCACATATGTGAGATCCATTGCCAGTCATTACCCTCTCAGGTTTTTGTGCTTGTTGAAGCCACTTTAAACTTGTCGGCATGTTGTGTGTGTTTTAAAAAAAAAAAAAACTTTTATAGATAGATCCTTTTAATAATCCTTTTACAGGAAATTACAGTGCCACAGCAGTAACAGACATACATACCATCACACATTACATTAGAAGAAAGAAGTTAAAATACAATGAATAAATACTAAAATACTAAAATAAAATAAAAATAGAATAAAAGTGCAAAATTACTTGTGCGCGTTATAAAACTTGATAGCAGCTGATATAAAAGACTTCCTGTTTCTCTCAGTTTTGCATAATGGTAAAATCAGTCTTTGACTGAAGGTGCTGCCATTGGGTTAGGGTTAGGGTTAGGGT
>OMNN01054975.1:8265-20607 GCA_900302755.1 Chromis chromis
GGGGAGGGAAAGGAAGGACGACAGCGGTTTGTGGAGCTAGGAGGAAACCGCGTAGAAGTGTATTATGCTTTCCAGCGCCGTTATACACCTCTGATGTCCGAGAGCATTAAAGCATTCACCAAATGGAAGGACACAGTGGGCCACATTCATAAAGCCCAGCGGTATCACTATTGTGGTGCTCCAAATCTGTGCCAAAGTAATTGAATTCATTCATTTGCCGGGGTTGTTATTACTCTGACAAAGCCACATTAGCGCTGCCCGTGGACTGCGAAAAAAATAAATGTGACAATGATATCACCTGTTGACTTAACGCTGGTCTGTTTGAAGCTCGGGAAACTGGGATTTTTTTTCTGGGCGCCGGCGTGTGCTTTCGGAGCCAGAGTTTGCACAGTACAAAAAAAAAAATCAAAGGGGTGACGCAGATGGCAGCGGGGTTTAGCTCACAGCTGCTGTAAAAAAGCAGTCCATTTTGATAATCATAAAGCAGCAGCATGTATAGCTTAGAGTCATTGTCACTATCAAGAGCGGGATTACACAGTTCCACCCACTTGATATGAAAAAAAATACCTCCCTGATATGGCTGTTATTAGAAAAAAAAACAATTAGTGTGACATTAAAGACAAAATTAAAAATTGCTGTGGTGTGTATCATTTCTTAACTAGGAAATTAATGGCAACACAAGAGCGACTGAGCCTTAAAAAAAGAAAATTATAAACTCAAGTGGTGATTCAGCATCTGAGTGGATGCCAGAAATAGTCAGGAATACATATGTCGTTTCCAGTAACGAGCATGTCATGTATTGGAGCGCCGCTTTGTCGTCACTGGCAGCTATAATGAAGAAACTCGCCTGTGGCCACATTTCACCCTATTGTGATCAGATAGAAACACGGTTGTCGGTCAGGAAACTCATGATGAAAGTAACGTAATAGATGCTTAACAGAAGCTATGGCATGTAATGTTCAACGTAACGTCACTTGAGTCTGCATTCAAACTACTAGTCATGTTCCTCAGGGGTGTTCAGCACATGAATCTTTAAAGGGAAATGTGCTTCTTCGCTTTGGTCCAGCAAATTAGATAATAAAATCAATAGCACTCTAATATCTGCATGCCTGATATGAAGCTAATATCAGCAGCGGATTAGGTTCGTTTGGCAGAAACCTACATTTATATATATACATATACACATAAATTGGAGAGCTGAGCCACCATATTTGTCAGAGGAAGCTTCCTAATGCATGAGGCAGGAATTTTATCCACAATAAAATGATTATAAGTCACTGATTTAACCAATTTTCAAGCGATCTGATTTATTGCACAGGATACTTGTTTAAAATCTGTGGTGGAAAAAGCCTTTTATTATACAAAAAAACAATTATTGTCAAAATATACTGGGGTTTTATAGTGGTAAAATCTCCCAACTTCCTCCTAGACACTCCCATTTCTGTTATTTCCCACAAATGGGGATTTTCCTGCTGCTTTTTGACATCTGTTCTGATAAACAGTATCAACCAGTAATACGTCCCCTAGTTCCCTATCTTTATCCCATTTGGCGACCCAGCTGCTCTTACTCAACAAAGCGGGATGTCTTTGCCAAGTTTGGAGTTTTGGGACTCAAAACAGGATGTTCTCATCGTTTTCTGACAACCTGATAGCTCTGTTTAGTCCTCATTAAGACTTTTAGGGGAGTCTGGAGGAGGTATTGCTCAGTCTTTCTCGGAAAGCAGTTTGACGTTATGAGGACAGAGAATACTTTCAAAGCAGCAGGTGTTTCAGACACTAGTTTTATTGATTACAAGCTCGATGCTTCATATGAATATACACCGATCTGCCACAACATTATGACCACTGACAGGTGAAGTGAATAACATTGATCATATTGCTACTATGTGGTGTTCTGCTGGAAAACCTTGAATTTTGTTGTTTTGTTGATGAGACTTAGACACCCAAATAAGCATTGTCCCAGAACAAGCACACTCCCTCATTCAAATGGCAATCCCAAATGTCACTGGCCTACCCCCCCCGCAGGAAAATGCACCCCATCACATGGCAAAAACATCAAACAATCAGGAACATCTTGAGGAACATGACAATGGCCCAAGATGTTGATTTGACCTCCAAACTTCCTAGACCCCATTCTGATCAAGCATCAACAGGATGCAGTGGAACAAGTTGGATTGACAGAGACCCCACTGCACAAGCCACAGTACCCAAAGGATTCACTGCCAACATCCTGGTGCCAGACCCCATAGGACACCCTGAGAGGTCCTCTTGTCCATGCCCAATGGTTCAGAGCATTTTTGACCACATAAGGGGACCAACACAATATTAGGCAGGTGGTCATAATGTTATGCCTGATCGGTGTAGATAAAGGGAGGAAGTCCATATCACCACTTATCAGGTACTTACAATGCAGTCTTGAGGTCCCTCCCTAGACAGTTTCACCTCCATTTTCACTTTGAGTCATCCCTCACCTGGCAGTTTTACAACCACCTCAAGGCCCGTGAGACCTGGATTGCTAATGGACCATTAGCTGTCTGATTTGGGGGGTGAGAATAAACACCTGGGACTCCACATCAGTCACTTGAAACTGAAGAAGCCTGGTTGTCTTCTACTGAAGCTCTTAGGATTACCATGACTAGGATAGCTGAGTATCTACTCATACATTGCACTTAGGGTCTCCACGGCGACCAAACACTGTTAGGATGCAAATTGTCTTAACTTTTTTTCACCTGTCTGACCCACTGGCCCCCAGCGTTATCCTGTCATGACTCACTTATCATTTACTGCAGGTTTACCATGTTACTCACTGTTATAAAGTCACTCTACAAGTAGATACAGAAGCCTGTGATTCTCATTCTGTGCATATTTTCAGCCAGAACTCATTCTGTCATTCCTTTTTGCCTCGCCTTAAAGGCCCACGCTATCGCTGCAGTATAGTCCTTTTATGATGGGAGGGCTATAAGGGGTTGGGGGGGCGCGTTGCAAAATGAACACACACGAATACACTCAAATGACTCCGGTTTAACCACTGAACCGGTGAAGGGTAAAAAATGACCTAGATTCATCTCGCTTATTCCTCCGTCTCAGTGGGGAACTTGCCATCCGGGCTGCCGTCAGGTCATGTGAGGAGAGATGGGACGTTTTTCTAAACTGTGTGTTTCTTTTCAACTCTTTTCAACAGCAAATCTCTCAGCATCTCTTCATTCTCCTCCCTTTGCTACCCTTTTTCTTTCAGTCACATTATCAACTGACTTCATCTCTAAATATCTGCTTCTCCTGCGAGTCCGTTCAAACCCTTGACAGTCCGAGGTTATGGTTGCGACTTATGAAAAGTCCTGTTATGTCATTTTGTTTACAGAGTCGCTCAGCTGAGAAATGTGCTGCGCCTCATGCAGTCAAAGAGGATTTTATGGTGAATTATTCTCGGCCTTACATAGGATGAAGTTATGACTGTAATCAAACCCCCTGATAGAGAGACGCGGATGTGCCGGGCGACTGTAAATGTCACCGCTTTTTGACTCGAGTCGCTGGCTACTGTTCTGGAGTGCAATCAAATTACGTAAGGCACTTAATTTGCTAAGCTCTTTAAGTGTAGGTAAAGGTTTGAGTGTAAACACCAAGTGAAATCCGTCCTCCTGTACACATAATAAGCATGCAGCGGTCATGCAGGGACTTTATTTTGGCTCGGGCCAACAAGTGCTGACTACTAGAGTGGCTACAGTTCAAGTATGTACCAGAACAATTTCAGAAAGACTGCCAGGCCAACTTGCATTTCTCAGTTTGAATTGCAAATCCGTAGCCACAAAAGCTCCCAAGATGTGCGCTCGCTGCGTCTCTCTTCTGCTTCTCATCCACTGTTTTTCTTGCTAACTTCTGCCTCTTGCTTCCCCCTCCACCCACCAGTCCACCCACTTAGAGGATCAGAGGGAAAATCATGTGTGTTAGCCTTTCCTCCTCTTTTTTTTTTTTCCAGGGCAGCATGGTGCTCTGGATTAAAGCCAACTGGAGAATGCAGCCTACAGTCAACTTGAGGCAGCTAGTGGCTAATGCACACCTTCCTGCAGTTTAACTAAAATATAAGCGTGTGCAAAAGCATCTGCAACTGTGTCCTCCAAAACTCGTAGCTTGCAGTTATATCTGCAGCGAGTTACAATGTGCATAATTGAACAGTTAATCAATATGTTTGTTTTCCTCCCACCAGGCAAAGCCTATATATGGAGGATGGTTGTTACTGGCACCCGAGGGAACAAATTTTGACAATCCCTTGCACAGAACTCGGGTAAGTGGTTGCATAAGTGTTTACCTTTGCAGGACCTGACATTGATTATGTTTGGAACAGAGTATAGCTTTGTTTCTTCACCTCTTGTTGTCTTCCTTCGTGAAATTCCTGAAATTAAATGCTATTATTTAAAGGGAGAAACCAGACCCATTGTTTTTAGCTTCAAGACTTAATAGAGCAGTTAACCAGCTTTGAGTATGAGGTGGTTTACTACACAGATTCTGTCAGGTAAGTGGAAAAAAATTGCCACGACTAGCCCTTTCTTTAATTTTGCCACTCAGACTGCCGTTCATTTGACATATGGCAAAACAAGAGGTCTCGTTGTGGCTCCAGTAGCTACTTCATGGAATCAGCAGATTCCTGTGGGAGGCTCAATCTTATATCAGAAGAAGCCTCATTGTCAGGCAATAATGAGCCTAATATTGACTTTATTTCACGACTCGCACCGCCCTAGCATCATGTAATGGGAGCCTGCCTTTATCAGCTCCCAGATTATGCTGCGGTGTTGCATCCCAAAAGAGGACTGAGGGGAGAATGTGGGGGAGGAGGAGAGGGAAGGTCCCAGTTCTCACAGCCACGCTGATGGCTTCCATATGGGGTTTTTGGTGAAAAAGCACCTCTGGATCTACTATCAACAGTCTGCTGCAGCTTCGACATCATCGGCTGATACGTCGCGCCTATTCTTACAGCCAGCTCTCCAGCCGTGGGGGTATAATTGGTGGCTTGTACAGTATGTAGTGCTGAGGTGAGCAGATTGGTCAGGTTTTCGACCGACCGACAAACAAATAGCGGGGGGAAAAGTGCTGATGTGCTGGATGAGTCATGCCGTAGGACCACTTCAGTTGAACAAGTTGCGCGTCTGTGGCTCTGTTTTTGTGATACTGAGGTTGGGGCGCTATAATTGATCTTCTGAAAGTCACATATGTCTCATTTTTTCAGCCTCTGCGGATAAAACTGCAGTGTTCCCTTCTCTGCAGCCCTTTCGAGACCTTCCGGTGCCCCTTTTAGGTTACAGAGCAGCTCTCAATATTTCATGAATTGTGCTCAGTTGGAAATTTAACACTGAGACAAAACGGTGCATTAAGATAAGAAGGGAGGGGCGGTGGAGTGCAGATGAAGCCAACGAGGACAGAGATCAATGGAAACTGTTAGCATATCATTTGCACAAAAATCGACAGAATTACCATTCAAACAGAGAGATAAAATGACCCTCTGTGTGTTTCTTTACTGAAATACGATATTCTAGGTTCCTTTAACCTTGTGCAGAATGATATGATACTCAGTTTACAATTGCATGTCCTTATCATGTACAAGAGAGATGCAGTCACGGTTGTCGTTATCAGAGATGTAATCTCGTGTGCCCCCTGTGAAAGTGTTTATAGCTTTTTTTGCGACTATACCCGCATTCAAGCTGAGATTTCTTATCAGTGTTTTGCATGTAGGCCTTCTTTCCTCTTACAGACCTCATGCCGTTGATGCATGCTGATAAAATGTTGTCCGGCTTGTCTTATAACTCGAAAGCCTTTTGATGTGGTTATGCAAAAAAGCGTTCCAATGAACTCAGTTGCCGCTTCGTGGCAACTGTTTTTGCTCGCTTGCTCTCGTGTATTTTGTATGTGTGCGGCGCATTGGCCAAGTCTTCATAACCTGACGTGTATGTCAATTTGAAGGTTTTAATTGGAACATTTACGAATCTAGTAAAACTCTCTGGCTTTACAAATGCAAAAATCTCTCATACATCAAATAGGATTTATTAAAATGGCATGGCTAGAGCTGGCTAATGGATAATAACTAATTGCTATTAAACACATGATAAACATTCGCACATTTTCTCATGTTGCTTGTAAAACGATGGTGTGGTAGATTGATGCTGATATCTATTATGTGACCTTGTCAATAATCCAAGAACTGTTTGTTTTATTCTTTTACAGAAATGGCAGAGAAGGTTCTTTATCCTCTATGAGCATGGCCTACTGCGCTATGCTCTGGACGAGATGGTGAGTTGAAGCTAATATTCCAAAGATGGTCTGTATTGGTTATTAGCAGGTGGTGATCTATTCAAACAAATATAAAACCTTACTGTATACCTGTATTTTATTGGCTTGCATTGCAAATTTAGCATCATACACTGTCCATTACTACAGATTTAAGCTTAATTTATACTTATGCATTGAATCTACACCATAACCTCTGTGCACCTTCCCAGATATTTAACTACGCATTGGAGCAAGGAAGACTAATCCTTCTTTAAAACAAAATGTAGTATGTAATAGGCTGTAATTGCATTTGATATGCTCATAACGAAATACAATTGTGCCATTGTAGCCGTATGTGGTTTTCTTTTCATTTGGTTCCAACATGGTCTCTCCTTTCTGTGTTGCATCATTTCAGTTAAAGTTATTGTTCAGCATCTAACAGCTCCAACTCCAGCATGAGTCACCCCATTTTAGTCGCTATTATTTGAAGTATGTGAAGAAATCAACACAGTGGCACAGAAACTCCATCGCTAACTAGTGTTTTGGTGCCACAGACACACCAGTGCACAAGTATAGATGCTCACAATGTCGTATATCTATGGCATAGGTTCTGTATAGATTTATCAAGCTTTATTTGGTGCATTAGCATGACATTGTCATATCATACTTCTCTCTCATACTTCTCTTGTCATTGAGTTTCTGTTTTGATAGTTTTAACCCACTAAACGTATGCTCTAATTTCCTTGTATTGTTCTGTTGTTTATGAAACTGATATTATACAGTATATCATTGAAAAGGAAGTAATTTTTTCCGCTTTAACAGTTGAAGAAGTGTTGAGTTTGCATTACCAGCAAACAGCACCAACACATAAAGAGGAACAGATCACAAAACAGGGAGGCTTCTTACAGAAAAAGTATGAAACAGATCAAATAAGCTATTTTTTATGATGACCTACCTTAAAATGCAAGGATGGCATTTTTTCCAGTTAACTTAATCCACAGACCTGACTCCTATTTGCTAATTTGCAGTAACTTTACTTACAGTAGTATTTTATTACAAAATAATATAGTAATAATAAATAACCATAATTTCCTGATAGTTAAGCTGCTAGTTAAGTAATTTTGACAGTAGCAGAAGATGGATGTTGCATAAAAACAAGGAAAAATTATTGTACTGATTTAAAAAAAAAAAAAAAAAAAGACTGTAAATGCAGTTAAACTAGCGTTTTGGCCTGAGGCAAACATGGAGAGTAGGACAGGCTCGCTGCTAGTTGACCAGGAGTCACCTCACTGTTAACACCGGGGCTTTTCTTGCTTACAACAGAGTATTTAGTGAACGTGCGAAACACTAAGCGAACTAGCAGAGTAGTGTCAAAAGGAATGAAGTGACACCACATGGTGTTGATACTAAAAGTCATGTGCCGAGCTGTGTGTGTTTGTTCAAGTGGCTTACACACTGCACACTTATTGTGCAACAGCCCTGTGGCGACTTTTGTGTTCCGAGTGAAAAACTGGAAAAACTACTCGGTTCCAGAAGGATTGATGCCTTTTGAGTTGGCATCAGACGTCTGTATTAATTATAAAAATGAAGATGAAGACTGACTGTCTCTCTGTTGAGTTGATATCTTTGTAGGCCACTTGTTTGGATACTATATAGGTTGTCAGGTTTATATTTGCTGCAGCATGTGGGCACGCTGAATATTGATTGACCCAAAGCGGTGCTCGACAGCTTTTTTCTAAACGTGGGATGTGCTTTGAAAAGAGGTGAAAGCAGAAGTAGTTGAAACAGCACTTGCTTTATTGCTTTTGACCTTTTCACACCACATGTGGTATTCGCCGGTAGAGTAGAGCGATACTGCGAGGTTTTGTGTAATAGAAGCAGCAGGAGATGGGAGTGTAATTTTGTTTTCTTGTCTGTACCTTTCACAGTCACTGTAGAAGTCTGCTATGTTAAACGCTTTTCCTGCTATTTGCATAGTTTATACGAGAGCAAGGAAGATTTTACTTGTGCAAGAAATACCGTACTGGCCTTCTTCACAGTGGAGCTAATAAATGATATTTGTGAGGCGTTGGTGGAGGATGATCACGGAAGAAAGATGGATGATGTGTTTACAGAAGACAAAGGAAAGAGGCGGATGTCCTCCTTCCATTCATTGTTCTCTCTGGATGTCACTCTTCATCTTTTCATCTCCTTTCTGAATGGAGGATCAAACAGAGAGGGGGGTAGTGAGGGTCTGGAGATGGAAATATCAAGTGACACTAAATATAGAGCCTCACTTGTCACACAAGGCGCATTAGAATAATCGTCGTGTTGAAAAAACAGCCACACAAACAAGACTAATTGGCGTACATATCTGGCATTAGTAGTGTTTTACATTCATTAGTATTCACTTTACAGTTGCAGAACACTCAAAGTAGCCACGATCAACGTAAAATATCCGTTTAAAGCTGTATTGCGAGTGACGTCTGGTCAAATTTAAAGGTTGCCAGCTTTCGCCAGCGTAACATTCATGCAGACCACATCAGAACCCCCATCTGAGAGCACTAGTTAGGGCTGTAGATGAGGAGGTGCCCCTCTGTTTCCCTCTCAGCCTAGTTTTATGGCTCTTCTGTCTTGTGTTAACCGAACCCAGATGGGTTGCGGTTCCAACCTGCAGGATGTGGCGCGGCTCTGGGGGAAAGGAATGGGTTAGCAAAAACCTAGGGGAGATCACAGCACTCGGGAGTCATTGATTTTGGGGTTGCCCACCTACAGTGAACACCCAACACGAGACACCAGCGCTGTCGTTTTCTGCTAAGAGCAGCGGCGGCTGTTGTACGCACAAGACAAAGTGGTAAAAAGGAGAAAATGGAGCTGCAGTCAGAACAAGATGAAGAGAAAATGTGTTCTGTCACTAATAGGAAGGATGGAGAGGGTGAATGGATGAAAATGTTGGCCTGCATAGAACATGTGCTGCCATGCAAGGCTAATATGTTAGTGCAGCTTTAGTGAACTGTTCTTGGCCTCCGAAGAAGGGAGTTGAACTGTGTTGTGTCTAAGCTAGTTCACTGACTAAGCATTGTGTCATTTATTATTAGTAAATATGGAGATAAGACAAAATGACTCCCAAAGTCCACTCTCAGTTCAGTCTCTACCAAATGTACAAGCTCGATTTTTTTTCCAAGAGCACCCTAACGCAGTTATGTCAGGGCAGCGTTGCCGAGGCAACATGTTTTGTTCCATTGTCCGGCAACAGTTGACCGTGGTATGTGTGAACATGGGGCAGATTCTCCGTTTTGTGGAGAGCTCTAGCTGCCTCTGTCCTGACTGCAGCGATATAGGATAGAACGCTCTGGAAGCAAAGCGCAAATGTGTGGGCTGAGGTTGTCTCTAGGCTCAGTCATACGGTGAGCAAGCCTCTCTACGGTAGCTGTAGACGAAAAACATCAGACGCTGCATCAAAGCAATTGTGCAAGGCAGGACTGGACAGAGTTGCAGTGTATGCTGAGCTGCATATGTTTCTGTGTGCGTGAGTAAGAGTCTGGGTATAAGTGAGCGAACGCACCTGGGCCGAGGGTGCTTGACTGCAGAGGCCATGTCAGGAACAGGTGCTGCAAGATTTGAGAAACCCCAAACTGTTCTTCTTGGTCCTAATGCTAATAAGAATTAAGAAGAAGAAGAAGAAGGAAAATGACAAATGACACAGTTAGTTAGGTGATGTACCATACACACACGAAATCATTATCACCTCGGGGTGAGGGCAGGTATGCGGCTGAGAAGAACTCTCCAAAAAGCCACTGTGGTGACAAAAAGATCAACACTCACTCTCTAATAACTGCTTCACTGTGCAGTCTTAAATACCGCACACAACACCCACCTCCCTCTGACCGCACTTTGACCTAATTGCATCCAATTCATACTGGGGCTGAACAGTTAATCGATTCCAAATCACAATTTGAAACACTGCAATTAGCAAATCACAAAAGCTGCAAAAGGATATCCATTATGCAGTGTGTCTGGCTCAGGGTTTAATCTGTGCTTTTACAACTTCATGCCATCCTCCTTGGGTAACAGTCACACATTTGGTGGTATTTCATGTGGTAATGCTCCATCACATATTTGAAATAAATATAGAACTGTTATTGCAAATCAAATCACAATATCTGTCGGAAAACTTACCCAAATTTTTCAGCCCTAGTTCTCACTGATGCACAAAGTATTACACACATTCCTCATCTTGTCATCTCAGTGTTCATCTTTGTAACGTCTCTGTTGTGGTGTCTGAGCTCACACTGAATCACAAGGCTTTTACATTAACCCTCTGAACCCCAAGCAGTTTCTGGCCATTTTTTTATTTGCTCCAGTCACATTTTTACTCACTGTGGCCTCATTTTCATTGCAATATAAAGTCCTGCACCTCTATGGAAACAGCACAACCATGGATAGAAGTAATAAGAACTTAATTAAAAATGTCTTTTGTGCAGTATGCCATAAATCTGAAAACAGAAAAAAATGAAAGCTGAATTTCTTATTTAACAAAATAAATAACTGCGGAATTAACATGTACAAAATTCTTTCTAAGAGCCCACAGGTGTTACAAACACTGATAAACAAGATGACTATATGATCACACACTAATGAAATGCTACTGTTTCCATTTCTTTAAATTCTTGTTTCCTTTCTGCTGTGCATAAACACAGCCTGTAGTTCAGCCGAGAAGTCCCTGAATATTTGTCACATGACTGTTGGTTGCAACTGAGACACTAATAGCTTCACGGTTGCACCACGGAGCACAGAATTTTAGTTTTTTACAGAATCTGGTTAGAGCAAGCAATGTATTTTTGGCAAATTTTCAAAGGAGGATTTGATGTGGATGAAAAATCACAATTTTAAGCCTGAATTTGAACCAAAAGTAACACTTCATTCAAGGACTGTTCAAGTTGAAAATCTGACTATGTTTTCTGTTTTTACAGCCTCTGGCTCTGATAAGTGGGGTAATTTTAGCAAATTAAAAAATATATTATACCTTTCAAACCTGCTGGTGAGTTCTGGAGTTGAGATGGTTAATAATCTTTTATTACTGTTGAAGGTGTGTGCAATATGTCCTCCCTTTATTTGGAGGCCTTTATGGGAAAATACTGTGCTCTCATGCTGGTCAGTTAATGTATTTTAGCCCAGAGTGAACAAACCCACTATACCTGCAAATAAAGTGAGGCTACCTATTGAGTTGCATTACACAAAAGGCCCATTCAGAGACGGTTGGATTGCATTTGCCTTTAGATTGCATTGACTGCAGTCGACTGTCTGTCTCACAGCCGTATCCCTTGTTATTCCAACAAGAACATGATGTTCTCATGACGTTTCAGCTGTTGGAGTCATTCTCATTTCATCTTAGCTCAATTAATTTCCTGTGTTTACTGGAATTCAAATAGTGGACTTCTGCCCCATAGCACTTTCCAAAAAACTGGGAGAGTTTTGACAAACTTCCTTCCATTTCCCACACATTTGTGCATTCTTTTAACTTGAGACACACAGCGCTGCTGCCTTTTCTCCTGAATCTCTCAGACATGAACATATACAACCTCAGCCTGTGTTTGCCCCTCAGACTTGTGAGACCTTTTGACATGCTGAAACATGCATAAACGCTCTCGCCTCTTCTACCCCTTTGAAACATGAAATTGAGGGCTATTTTTAACCCGTTTGGAAGAGCTTTTGTCTTGTGTTGGTTTGGGAACGAGGAGAGCTTTCTAGGGGATGGATGAGTGGGCAGGGCCTCTGAGCTGTGTTGTTGCCTCCAGGCGCTCTGTGCAGGGGAATAAGTGGAGGCTGACCACCCCACCCCATCAAATTAGGAATACTTACAGGGGTGCTCCACTCTTCCACTCACAGCAAAGCCTTGAGAAGGAAGCAAATAACTGCCTGTGAGTTATCGTACAAGATGGAACTATGGTTGGTTTACAATTGAAAGGCAGATAATTGAAAGGGTAGAAAATAAATGTTGGTCACAGCTCTTGTGGATAACACAGTATAAGCCTTCTATATTGGATCATTGTGGATTGTTTACTAAGTGTGGGTCTCGGGTTAGGCGTGTGTTGGTTTTGTAGAGAT
>OMNN01054978.1:0-16459 GCA_900302755.1 Chromis chromis
ATTGCAAGTTGCCCTGTTGTCATCCTTTCTCGTGAAATGTAACCAAACTTTCGAGCGTTTGTGCCGCTTGGGCGCCATGTTTCCTGCTGGCTGCACTGGTGAATGATGTCGCCACACACGTTGCGTAGCTTGCGTAAGCTATGCAACGTGCGTGGTGACGTCATTCGCACCCACTGGACTTGATAAGGGAAATCTTTTGAAAAATTGGCAAACGATTCCATGGAATTGAAACACTGGGAACCGATTCTCAACAAGAATTGGTTTTCGATTCCCATCCCTAATGACTAGTGCATGTAGATGGTCACTGGATATACTTGATTAAGTTTAGAAAGAAAAGAGTGTTTTGAAACATATTAGTGTGGATGAAGCCTTTTAAAGCACGCATACCTACTATTTTCAGCAAGCAAACACTATGCTCATTGCAGATCAGCCAATTACCGTGGAAAAAACACCAGTGAAAACCTGACTATCGTCTTTGCAGCGGGTGGATGGAATCAACATATATGTTTCTTTTACTTGCACAGAAAAAAAGAGAACCACAACAACTTTGCACTCTTTGGGACCAATTTCACACTGTCCTCTTTGAAAAACCTCATTTTATAGCTGAGGACAAATCCAGCGAGAGAAAACGAGAAAACCGGATCACATTGTATGGTGTTAGTGGGGTTATGCAAGACTAATGGGATGTCAACCTCTATCAGATCAGCCTTGTTCGTGACCCTGGGTCAAGCCGAAAAGCTTCACAGAAAACACTGTCACTATGCTTTCACAGCAGCTTTTAAGATTTACTTCCCTGCTGTCTATAAAGAACATGCTGGTTTTAACAATCTAAATTGAAAACTGCTGGAGGGGAAAATGATAGTGTGTCACAGGCAGGGAAGTGCCAGCGGTGGAGGGGACCGTAAAGAGGCAGTGACAGGCCGACGTGTTGGCACCCATCAGGAAGAAATGATTACCTCGGTAAGGAGAGAACAGAAGAGTGGGGAGGGGACACACAGGTTTCAACTTGACTATTCATGTTGATGCACTTCTTGAAAAGTGCAGGCACAGATTCAAAGGTTAAAATGAAGCCCGGCAACTTTTACACAATAGTCCTGTGATACAATGATTGGATGAATCACAATAGAGAGTTTTAACGTAAAAGCAGACACAGGAAACAGGTTATTTAGTTGTGTCAGTATGAGGCATGAACTAAATCACCAGGATAGAGGAACATTACTAATAGGGTGAATAAATTAACAGGTAGGTGGAAAGATATAGTTTGAACTCCGAGGCAGCATCACAAGGACAGTCAGGTGATCTACAGTAAAGTCACCAGTGACACCTAGTGGGCAGGTGTGGTAAAGTTCCATCAAACCACATACAATCTGTATCACATTAAATATAGTAAGAGGTCTTTAGGATACCACTGCAATTAAACAAACAACTCAAATGATTTCTCCACAGCCCTGTCTCCTAAAAAGTATGATCCTATATAACAAAACTGCATTCTCAAGAACGTTTTGAGGGAAATTGATTTCTTTCCAATTATGTTTGTGACATATCGCAAATACATTTCCAATCAAAATATCATTGCCATTTGTTTTACAGCTTTACTGTCACTGCTTTTTCGCCAACCTGTCATATATTAGATGATGCATTCGCGTTACTCATAAAATCAAGGGGAACACCCCATATTGTGAGAGGGTTGTATTTAAACCCAAAGCATTTTCCTAAATCTAACCAAACACAGACTGAGAATAAAACTTGAGTGGAAAAATATTGATCTCAAACAGGAGCACAAACCCCGATCTTTGAGGTGAAAGTCTTGATGTGGACCTTTTCCTCCACCTCCCGTCGAACATGGACTTTATGGCTCTTTGAAAGTAGAAACATTTCTTCCTCCTTCATACCGTCACCTTTAGGGGATAAAGTACATTTCTTTCAAAACCTAAATCACAATGCAGTTTCGTTGTATAGGAACATAGTTTTTGTATAACAAGGTTTCTCTCAAAAGAACAACCTCCAGTCTGAACCATCAAAGTGTGTTCTCAGCTTTAGGTGAATATTACTGTATATGTGGAAAAAGTTGTATTTTTAGCTACAGATGGAGATGAAAAAATCTGATAAAATGCCTAAAGAGATAGCACTTGAGAAAGCATCCATTGAAGACTACAAACCTAAAAAATAAGAAAATCTGAGGGAGTGGAGTTAGAAATTATGAATTTACAAGACCTCTGTAGACTGCTACTCGTCCCTACTTGAGGCAAGCATTTCATATTAACTCAATCAGTTTCACATTTTAAAAACTCATAAGACTACAAGGGCTAAACAATTATTTAACCAAATTCAGGTATCAAATGTTTTCGGCAGCGAAAAAGTTAACCACAGCCACTCCATTGTCTCTGCATATTTAACTTTTTAAGCATTTAAAACATGCTCAGAATTATATGGAATTTGGAAACAAAATGTTACCTCTCACTTCTCAAAAAATGTCCTTTCATTTACTTTATCATTTAATCACACCTCAGGTCCTTGACTTTTAAACCCAGAGAGCAGACTCAAAGAGCTAAGAAGCATATGAACACATATTTAATGAATTAAAAAATCTTTTCCTCCTATCCTTTAAAGCGACATCAGTAACTTATGATGGCTGCAAAGCTGAATCATCCATCAGCGGGCTTTAAGCGCTCTGGAGACACAGATAATGTAGTGTAATGTTTAAGCAATACGGGCACAATTCAAGCTGCGACAGTGAAACCGACTCCTGCTCTATAACAAGCCCTCAGCATAAGCAGCTCCAAATACTCTCATTAAAAGCTCATTGTTTGGTGCTCGTGGTATAAAAAGCATAGACGATAAGAAAAAGCAGCAGCCTCAGTGTCAGCCCGCTGCTCTCCACAATCCGATCAGATCCACTGAGCTGCAGTGAACTACCGTGTCTCAGAGAACAGAATGCTGCTTTGTGATCAGCTACAAATATAGAAAATCCATTTGTTCTCCTCCAACCACAGAACATCAGTCATACAGACAGTCCCAGTCCACCAGGAGTTCACCAGCCTCTGGCCAACTTTCACGGAGGTCTCTACTCCATGAAAGGTGTAAAAATAATTGCCCTTTCTCCCCACTTGCTCTGTGATGTGTGTGTATATGTGTGTGTGTTTGTGTGTGAGTACACTTGACTTTTAGCCATGAGTTGTTTTAGAAAATCAAAAACAGAAATAGATGTTCAGCAACAAAATTAATCTCACCTGAGAGGTAGCAGCTGGGTGAACTGTAGCCTTCCCAGTGCAATACAGTTAAGAGACAGGCTCACAGATGTAACCTCACTTTGTTTTTATCAAATCTCTCCTTAAGGGATGTTGTGACACATTACACAGATAGCAGCAGTTTATTGTTGAAACACATTTCACATATAAATTTTAATAAAGCATGTTTACAAGTTTAATTTGATTAAATAGCATTGTTTGCTTGAGTTTTTCCAGTTGAAATCAACATTTCTATGTGAGAGAAATAATCCTATTTGACTTCTGCATTATCTTTTTTTGGTAAAATGTGCACAAAGATGGGACTTTTTCTAATGACTTCAAATGTTTCTCATCTCATATTTCAACTTAGAATCACAGATTATTTGATCTACTTGTTCAAAATTGCAGATTCTGAATGAAAGGCATGAAAAAAAATTACAGTGAACATTTCAGGCCTTGAACACTTTCTGAGACATTGTTAACTAAACATAGCTTCAAATTTCAACGTGCAAATAAACATGCTCAATTTTTTTTGTAAAACAAAATTATCCAAGAAAGTATTTGATACATCAAGGTAAAATGTACACCATTTAAAATATCCATTGGTTTTCTTTTTGGTAAAATGTGCACAAAGATGGGACTTTTCATAACAACTTAAAATGTTTTTCATATTTCAGCTCACCCATAATCCCATAGTTATTTGATCCACTTGTCCGATGGGCAGATTCTAAATCAAACACGTGATAAGAAATAACAGTAATAATTTCAGGCTTTTAATAGTTCCCAAGATACTGTCAAACATAAAAACATAGCTTCAAATTTCAATGCTTGAAAAAACACGCCAAAAGTGTTTTGTGTGTTTTAAAAAAAAAAAAAAAAGTTCTTGGGAAATATTTGATCCATCAATCCAAAATTTCACAGATATATTCATAGTTTATGATTAAAAACTTTCATGCAAATTAGAGATGGTCGAACAGATGATGTATTAAGGTGGAATAAACCCACATGCAGTCAGACACTGATTGAGTTGAGTAGTCTATTTAATGTTTGTTTTTAGTGTGTTGATCTGCTAAATCCTATTTATTTGACTGACACATTAGTTGAATTTATTTCCATTAGTTGTTTTATTGGCCATGCTGTATTCTTATTTCTGATCTCTTTCTGAGGTTATTTCCTGGGATCAGCATTGTCACGGAGACGCCACTGATAGTATTGAGAAGGACTTGGTGTTTTCAATCAGCCTCACTGGAACACACCAGCTGGACTGAGGAGAAAGGATGGGTTAGGAATGACTTGTTCTGTGTGAAGGTAACTTTGAATCTTTGTACATAATATATAAAATATATAAAGTATATATCAACTGTAGCCCAATTGTTGTAGACACCATCCCTTTCTGGGTGAATGTCACTTAGTACTGTGCAAGTGTAAACGTTTTAAATGTAATAATTCAGCTCACTTAAGAAAGGAGCATTCCATGGTCAGAAATTTACATTCTAACATTCTGACAAAGGTGCAGTGGATAGTCAGTGTTTACTTTATGAACTCTGTGGCAGGTTCCATCTTACAACTAATTGCAACACATTTTCTTGACTTTATTCAGGCCATAAACTGGAAAGGACATTCATTTGATCTTTGAGCAGTTTAATTAGTGAATCATCACTCAGCAGCATTTTGGCAAACAAGGTATTTGAACCCCAGTGACAGTGACTGAGTCTCTTGACAGCAAAAATAATGACCTTTTGTGGATTTGTGCCAATGGACTTTTTTGATTACAGAGGCAGCATATTGGAATCACTTTTAGCTGACAGTGTGTGTTTGTCTGGGTTTGTTCAAGGTATACAATGTCAACTTTTTCCTGGTTACAACATCCTGAAGCTTACACAGCATACATTTAGAGTGAGTGCAGGTAACTATACATAATGTATTCTTGAAGACAAAATCCTGCAGCAAGTTCCCCACTAAACCTACCTCTCTCTTCACTATGCCATCTCTCATCTTTACCCACAACTATAGGGGGTCCAGACCCCCTATAGTGAAAGTAAGTTGTTCCCCCAATATAATATTATGAACAACAAGGCAAGATTTACAATTGGCATTCAGAACAAGTGTCTGTGGAAAAATCTCAGGAAATTTGTCCGGAAGTTAATCCTTCTAGTAAGCACAAAAGTCTCAGTTTGCATGCTTTTTGTCAGCAGAGGTGAGCACACACAGAGGTACTCCCACCACCACCACCATTTAAGACCACACCACTCGCCTCCATTGTTTGACAGAAGAAAAAAATCCAACAGGGGATACCTGACCAGCAAAACAAAGGACAGAGAAAGGAATGTAGTCTTATTTCGACATACAGAGTTGTGACAGCTGAGGTGAAATAGTGCCACCAACATTCCCCCTACTTCAACAGGATATCACCAAATAAATCTAAACTATACCACAGTGGTATGTCATGAAAATAAAGTTCCATTTATCTTATCTCAGTCATTAGCTATGCAGAATGTAAAAAAAAAAAAGCAAAGTGGGAGGAAGGAGGAGTGGCACAGTTTGATCTTATGGATAATTTCCTTTTTGGTTTTAACTCACTGATTATGGAATAAATTTCTGTATCAGTGATGTCTAATAAGTTCTAGACCACTTAGATGTATAGTGGACATCAGCAGCACAGGTGGAACAACAGCAGGAGCATGAAACTCAGCAGATTTCTCCTGGATCAACAAGTGCCCCCCAATCATTCAAGTGACTTCCTTTTGGTGAGATGTGTTAAACTGTGTGTTACTGGGGGACTCTGCATAGCCAGCTATGACATAAACACTACGCAAGTCACCAACCAGTCTACTCTGCACTTCAACAATTTCCTCTTGAGTTTAAACCAAAAAGCCACCAATTCATAGAGAACAAAATCAATAAAAATTTGTCTCGCTATTAAGTGTTTTGTCTGTATTCCATATCACTCCACTGCTGTTGACAAGAACCAAATCATTGCTGCATTTGGGCGACATATTCATTGTTTCCAATGAACACAAACCTGTTTAGCTTTTCCACTTACAAGAAGCTTTCTCAGCAAAGACCTTCCCTCCAGAGATCAAATGAAAAACGCATTTGCAAAACTTCTACTACACTGAAACTAACAGTATGGATGTATCAAGCTTTGGGTGCACAGACTGTACAATGCTTATTAGCAGGAAACATGGAGTGTTTGGTTTGGTCTTCTTAATGCATTTTTCATTTAAAAAAAAAATCACACCATGCACATCTCGATGCACACACATAGGGTAGTCTTACATATTCATCAGTCACTACACCCTCCTGACTTATAGAGAAAAATTATTTGATCCACCCTATCAGTAGACTAGTCTCACTCTCTACACAATATTTCTTCTCACTGATTGATGAAGGACTTGTCTTTTTCATGGGTCAAGTCATTTTAATTAGCCGTCATGCCAATATCACAGGCCAGAGGAGGCGCATCTGACAGGTTGGAGGAATCTTTATTGAACTCTCACTCACAGCCACTCAAGTCGAACACAAGAGACTCAGATCAGGTTGGAGCTGAGTGAAAATGAAATGTACACACTGACATGAATTAAACATCTTTTAGAGATGATGACATGAAAGGATATATCTGCCCAAGGTGTGCTTTGAGCTCCATGATAGGCCAAAAAGTCAATGTAGGTAAGGTTTTTTGCTCCAAATCACTGTCTGCCGTCTAACCTAATTATCCCAGCAAGCCAGGGTAAAGGTAATTTGGCCTGACTGATTTAGATTAATGCTGCTCTCCCTGCACACCAGCTGCACGCAGTGGACTTACTGCTTTACTGGTTCCACCTCCTGCCACTTTGCATCGTAGTGACAGCCAGAGAGCCCCCTCAATACTCAACAAATGGCGCCGTGATAGGAGGTTCATCTCCGAGGCTTATTAATAGGGGCAACACAGAGCGCACAAAGCATACAGTATGTCTTATAAATAACCTTTAACTGAAAAAGACATCATTTTAATTGCTAGAGGATGGTTGTCCTTGCTGACAGGCCTGCTCTTGAATACAAATGTAATGTTGCGCGTCACACAATTGTTAGCTTGCTGCTGTGGTTCTTCAGCTTGGTATATTGAATATTGGTAATAATGAAAGTTAAAATGGGTTAATAAAAAGTGCCTCTTTGGTTTACATAATAATAATTTGACATTTTGGGAAATATGAATATTCCCTATTGTACTGAGAGAAGGTTGATCGGTCTTATTTTTTGCATTTCTCTTCATTTACATATTAAAAAAAAAAAGATACAACCTGTTAATTGGAGAAAATCTAAGGTGTTGCTAGTCATATTTTAGAATCGCATGGCTTTTAAAGAAAACAAACCAAGTGCTGACCTCAGGATAACAGAGCACAAGGCTGCCTCTGTGTGTTGCTGTGCATTGATGGTTATGCAAAACAACACCAAGGCCAATTCCTTGTATGTGCCAGCTTAACTTGGCAATAAAAGTGGTTCTGATTGTGATTATTACCTTGGATTTTACCCGGATTTTACCCAGGCTGCCAATTCAACAAAAGGTTTTATTTAGGGGTCAAATGTTATTCCACCTTTTCTTCAGCTACATTCTAGCTAAAGAAATGAAACTGTAAAATTCTCATTACAGTGCTTGATGGCAGATATACAGTACATCACGGTATTTTCAAGTCAACATAAGCTGAATTTGCAGTCATCTCTCTCAGATCAGCCTCTCCAGTGAAAGTTGTTCAGTGTATGATTTCATTTTCTTCCCCCTTTCCTCTGACCATGAAGGATGCCTGATTTAAATTCCTCCTGACTCTACAATCCTATACTCCATGATCCCTTCTTCCACTTGTAATGGCCATGTCTCCAGGCAGCTCAGCCCTCCATTAGTGACACTGATTAACCCTGCGATGTCTGGTTGTGCACTGCTTGATGGGGCAGGACAGGCGATGGATCTGAGAACAGGCCTGTTGAGGAGAAAGGCAGCCCAAGTGGACTTGTTAAAATGTATGAGTTTTATCACGTCTTATTCGAGGCTACTTCATTTGCTGGATGAAACGGAGATGTACAAGAATGCGGCTGAATGAGATCTGGTATTGGATTTTCACACAGGAGTTGACCGGGCTGCCAATTAGATGTAATTTGAATGGTGCGGCTCTAATTTGTTCCCTCTTCGGCTGGAAGGAGGCCCAAGTTCATCTAAAGACACAGAATAGATACTTTGTGTTGAGGGGAAAGGGAATCAGATTATGGATTTTACTGAGAGAACATACTGTCACACAATAAATGCACATTATATCAGAGTATCTACATGCTTTTGAAGAACTAAAAATGGACAGTTAAGTAAGCTTTTTGTTTCAATTCCACAAATAGACTGCCCTCCATACTGCCAATCACAAGCGGAGGTAGTACTTCCTGTTTATGTACTGTTGTAAACCTATGACATGTGAATTTGTGCTTGTGTATAGTTTGTAGTTTGTTTTGAAGATATGTAACCACTGTTTCTATATTGGGCAGTTTGCATATAATAGTCAGCTATATCTAAACACACAATCAAATGCTGTACTGAGAATATTACCACCAATATCTTGCTAAATAGCATTAAATGATACCATTGATATATTAGATTGTAATTAGTGTGGCATTAAACAGTACTGGCAAACGAGCACAAGGAGTTCCTGTTTTGAATGATTCAGTTTGTTACTTGTGCCAAGCAAATGAAGCTGCATTCAGAACATCCATTCTGAGGAAAAGCTCAAGTGCAGACAGAGGTCAAGCTCTTAACTCAAAACTTAGCTAGGCGAGCTTTCATTCCCTGCAGACATTGTGGATGCAGTACAAGCTATCCAAGTTAACAGGCTGGCCTTGTATTGTTTCTTTGTAAATGCATCACAAATAAGAAAAACATCAGAAGAGTGAATGATGGATGAAAGGATGTTGTGCTGCCTTTTAATCTTTACTAGTTAAAGCTAGGTAGGATAAAAAATATCCACTGTGCTGCTCAGAGGCTATTAACAACTTTTAAAGTAGAATGTTTTCTTGTATGTTCAAATGCATAAACCAAAACTGTGAATCAGTTAATACACCTTAAATGTAAACGCTCTCTTGCATGACATAAGCTTTAATAGTGCACTTTAAAAATGCTTTTGTATTTCAACACGATTATGCAAACTGTGAATATTCTATTTCGTCACTAGAGGGAAAAAGTGTCAGAGCATGACGATATTTCGGTGCACTCTGGGAGCATTACACCTACGACAACAAGTGAGAAGGCAGTCGAAACCTGGCTAACTTAGCTTAGCACAGACAGGAAACAGGGAAACAACTAGCCTGGCTCTGAGTAACACAATCTCTAGTACTTACTGTGGAACATGTTACAAGTTGACTCTTTAATCCTCACAAAGACGTAGGTGCAAATCCACAGACGCTGTATAAAGATTTATTACTATTTTATAAACAACCTGTATCTTGTGATTGGCACCATCTTTTTTTTGCTTCTCGTAGATTCCTTTCACACTCATACATAAATATGGACAGACCCTCCTGTTAAATACTGGATTCCTGAGGAGCTGTTTTGAAGCTCGTTGTGGTGACTTCTGTTGTCACCATCTTGGCAGAGCCTGACTCATCCTAACTCCATTATAATCCAAAATTGAGTGCAGAGGTGGACCATGAGTGGAGCTAAGTTGGGCCAAACAAACATGTCTGGCCTGTGGACTCTCTAATGATGCATAATTTTAAGCTCTAATACAATTTAAACAGGTGAGTTATCTAAAGATTCACCCCCTTACAGTTGTCATGAATGAAGAAATTAGCAGTAAAAACCATGATTGATTTTTGTAAAAGGCTTTAAACATTTTTATTTCTGCTGCAAAGTTAAACATGTTCACATTGGGGTCTATGGGGACTAACTCGCTTTTGGAGCCAGCCTCAAGTGGTCATTCAGGGAACTGCAGTTTTGGGTACCTGAGCATTAGGTTTATTCTCTGGAAACACACCCCACTGCCTCGAACATGAACACTAGCTGAGGGGAAACACTGACCAGCCCACATGTGGACTAAATCAACAACATCAGCTTCAACAAAACTTACTATATATTCTTTAAACAGAAGCTCCAAAAGTCAGAGCCTGGGAGAGTGAATTGTCAATCATCTGTGTCAATCAACAAAGCAATTATTTCCAAAATGACCACGAGCACACTTATATATACTGGCTTATAATTTGGAGGGAGACGATGTTGTTTTTAATAGATGTCAATTTGAGCCTGGGACATTTTAGAAACACCATCTAGTAGCCATCAGTGCATTACACATTAAGGTATGCAAGTGTAGGATTCAGCCTCAAGTTCGTAAAAATGTCAAATTATCAATTTGAACAGGGGTCAAGTCGAGGCAGAGTCAAACTTTTCCTTCCAGTGTTTTAATTGTCTTTAGACTGAAATAAGATTCTAAAATGAAGGAAATGAAGACACGTACTGTGCGTCATTCACTGTGAATGTGAAGCGTAGGAGTTGGCAACTACATATTTATGATGTTATGAGGCGTACTGCAACAAAGACTTCACCCAGCAAGATTAATGTTACATAGATTCAGGCATTAGGAATTTGAGGCAGAGTCTAAAGGATATCACTGTTTAAAATCAAAGAAATGCCATAACTATCTAATAAAAGCCTCGACTGAATGACTGGCACAAACTTCAAGGGCATTCATCAGGTCATCTAGGGATAACTATTTGCACAGGAGATTAGATGAGCAGAATTACACAAAAATAAGTTTGCTCCAATTGTTTTTCTATCCGTCAGTTACTCCCAGAAGTGTTGATTTGCAGCTTCCTGAATCGTGACATTTGAGAGAAAAGGGGGATTAGTGAAGGGTATTAGGATGAATTAAAAACAGCATACCAGCAGGTAAAAGGTAACAGCAGTGCAGAGCTTTCAGAGAGGGATCGTAAGTATTAATACGTGAAAATAATGATATCTTTTCAACTTTGCAGCGCATGGAAGAGGTTCGGATAAGAGATGTAATGATTAGAGCAAACAAGGACAAATAAGGACGTGGACAAACGAGCAGAAGGAAATGATATCAGCTATTGATTTAAGCAAAGGTTAGGAAGCAGTGGAGGTGATCATTGATCCATTAGTCGAGGTCGACTCATTACACAGTTCTGTGGAAATTTGCCAGAACTTGCAGGTGCAATAATTGCATGATTTAAATGATATGAACAGTTTGATTAAAAAAAAAAGAGAGTAAAGCACAATCCATGCAGTAATGTGAAGTGCTTGCCGAGAATTATCAGTAAAATAACACAAAACAGCAGGTTTTATAACACTATTTAAGTTTGCTTAAAGTGCACCTGGCACCTGTCGAATGTGCAGTGAATTGTCACGCTGAAACTGTTTCATTTTCACACATCACCTTAATTTTTAGAGTCACAGTTTGCGAGTGAAAATTTCCTCTGACACCTGTAAACTCTTTTTCTCACTTTTAGATTCTTCCTCCCTCTTCCCCTCATTGTGTCTTTGTTTCCGTTCAAGGTTAAGTACACCAGAAATCTCAGGCTCACAGCAGGTACTGTCGGCCCAGACTCATAACCATTAGACATGCCTGAGAAAAGTCACGATGTGCCTGTCTGACAGCACTTGTTGACTACACCTGCAAATGAAATAGAGCCCTGTCACTATCCTGATAAGTTCATATAACAGTGCAGGTGAAGGTCACAGACTGACATCGCTCAGGTAAGAGACTTCTTAAAGCCTCAAGTTTAGGTTTTTAAATTTCAGCTTTGGGCAGCATGGTGCAGTTTATGTAGAAAAGAAATGGTAGAGTAAGCAGCACCAGCAAATATATTCAAAATGTTATTTGGGAGACTAAAATCCAGGAGGGCATGTAGTGGACTCACACTTGCATAGTGGCTGAAATACACAACCGTGAAACCATGTTTTTCTGGTCTAAAATGAATCAATATGCAGGTTAAAATGTTTGAAAATGTAAGTTTCTACTTAATAACTTACTATCATTTATGTGTGGTTTATTGTTCTTTTTAAGGACACCCCACCGATATCAAAGAGAAGGTTTACATGCATTGTGTGACTAATCATATGTATAAGATAATGCCATTTATTGCCATTTATTCGTAAACAGCTTAAGACAGTTCATGTTTGCTCTTAAGCTTTCAAACGGAGAAAATGAAAAATATTTAATATTAAAATAACTGTGCTTTGTAACGATAACTATAACCTTCTTGCTGAAATTATTATGTCTCCAGTAAAGGAGCCTTTGATTACTGCTTCTCTCTCACTTCCTTTTTATGGTCTTCCATTTTTAAAGGCCATTTTCAAATTCAAGCTTTCCATTATTCAAAAAGAGTCACACAAGTTATGCTCGTACGCCGCTGCTTTAATACATCTGAGTCTCTCCTGCTGTATTTTCTGAGATGCACTAACAGGAATTACATGCTGGGGAATTGAGAGGTGGAAGGTGTTAGCGCTCTTTAATGCCCTGGAGAGCTGGCCTGACTTCTTTTATCTCAAATGAGCAGATCAGAGGCCTGCTGATGGATTGCTGACTGTGTGTGAGAGATTTTCAGCTCTGCTGGGTGTGGGCCTGGGAACTTATGTTTGTGCATGTGCACTCGCATATAAATATGGATGGCTTTTATGTATAGGCTGTGCGCTTAAATGTTTCAAGACCGAGCCATAAATATACTCTGAGGGAAATGTTTTAAGAGCATTAGATGGGCTGGAATATTTCAATGTAAAAATCTGAATCTAGTGAGACGGACACATAACACGGCACACTTGCGCTGAATTACATCTGCCAAACAACGATCTGTAATTATACATCTCTTTCTATTGCCCTTATGTGTACACAGAGCTTACCTGTATTATTTTATTAACTGACGATATTGGTAAATGTTCAAGAGATTAGCATGACTCTCTGCAGTATAAACAGCATTTAGTGAAGCACTGCAGCAGAAAAGGAGGATGAAATATCAAGACAGCAAACAAAATACAGTTAGCTAAACCGATTACAGTGTAGATAGCTGTGCTACGTAATTGAAAGTCAAAGGAAACACTGAAGGCAATGTTTTGATGAGCCTTATTAATACACAATATAACAGCGCTTCTTATGAAAACAGATTTTCCTCTTTCTACTGCTTACAGTTAAGTCCCTGAAAGGCATCATAATATCCAGTTGGTTTCTCCTGTTAACAGTCACACTCTGACATTAGCAGCTGCTACAATGACTACAGGTCAAACTGTGACTGAAGTCTTTATGTGAGAGAATTCACTGGAGCGCAGGCCACAGAATTAGCTGTTTGGTATGCAGACAGACAGACTGTATTCCAATTGAGGCATCACACAGTGATCCTCAGCCCCTAATCCGTGTTGTTCATGGTCACGACTGTGCAGGAATGTGCTTCTCATAGCAACCACATGATTAGGGGTTTTTGAAACATCTCAGAATTGTATTCTGTGTCACGGACAGGCAAACTCTCCATTTTAATCACACTCTGACTCATTCCAATTTCTATCACTTGTGAATTTCTAGCATGGTGTCACTATTCTTTTACTGCTGCCTCAGTTGTGATTGTATGTCTGGAGGCAACAGGCCACTTGGGGCAAGTGAGGTACAGCCCCACCTGCTGGCAGTGGAAATAAGTGTGGCTTTAAGTAACTTCCATACTATTTTGGATTCATTCATAACACAAACCACTTAGGTGTCCAATAACCATCCATCATTGTGAATTTAACATTGAGTCCGTAATCTAGAGAATGTGTTTGTTATCTGAAATATGCTGCATGGAAAATGTTAAAAAGCACACTGTCACATTGTCACATTTTCTGGTTCTGCATTTGTCCAAAGTCATTGTTTCCCTCCCATTTCTCCACCTAAAAACATCATCACTGTGCGTGTCCATTTGATTCATTTCTTATCGAGCCACTTCTGTTGTTTCTTTGATGGCAGAAAAGGCAAAGATTGTGCAATCCATTTTGTAATGGGATCACAAACAGATGCTCAGCGTCCTCCTATGGGACGTTGTGTCTCTCCCTGTAAGCCCTCAGCCTATTCTGTGACTGTGCTGTCTAGTCTGTTACATTTGAGCTCCTGGGGTTGGCATAATCGGATCAACTCAACTACAAAACATTATAAATGACACTGCAAAGGAGCTATTGTCATTTCTAGACATAAAACTAAATGACATGCTGTTGGTTCTGTACAGAAAGGGTTCAATCAGCACGTGAGACATGAAAACGGAAAGTGAGTCGTGGTTTGTGTTCTGTCGGTACATTTTCCCTCCTTTCTTCTATCATGACAGAGATGTTTCTGCTGGACGCATAATCCGAGTGTTATTTAGAAAGTTGTAAAAGCTCCAGTGTGAGGCAGGAAGGGAACGGAAGCTCAGCTGTACAGGGATGTACACACTTTACACTTTTAAACCTGTGAAGTGTCACAGTGGCTGAAGGCTGGTGCAGCTCAACCCTGCCTGACCTCACTGCAGAGTCGCCCTCTGGGATTTATGAAACGTTATACTGTGTTCATGTGCTCAGGGCGGATCTGGGCTTTACCTCATAATGTGTATTGTGCTATAGCTGCTTGCGCTCACACAACAATAGAGCGAACACTGGATGTTTTTCAAAGGGAATCATGTGAAATATATACAAGATGAGAAACTATTATATACACCGATCAGCCACAACATTATGACCACTGACAGGTGAAGTGAATAACATTGATCATATTGGTACTATGTGGTGTTCTGCAACCGTGTTGATGAGACTTAGACACCCAAATAAACATTGTCCCAGAACAAACACACTCCCTCATGCAAATGGAAATCCCAAATGTCACTGGCCTACCCCCACAGGAAAATGCCCCCCACCACATGGCAACAACATCAACCAATCAGGAACATCTTGAGGAACATGACAATGACCCAAGATGTTGATTTGACCTCCAAACTTCCTAGACTCCATTCTGATCAAGCATCAACAGGATGCAGTGGAACAAGTTGGATTGACAGAGGCCCCACTGCACAAGCCAGAGCACCCAAAGGATCCACTGCCCTGGTCCTGGTGCCAGACCCCATAGGACACCCTGAGAGGTCCTCTGGTCCATGCCCAATGGTGCAGACCACATAAGGGGGACCAACACAATATTAGGCAGAATGTTATGCCTGATCGGTGTATATATTCACATTCATATGCTGAAGGAGAAAACATCTAACACTTATGGTATAACACACAGTATGAAATGTATGCCACTAGAGAGCTTTCAGTGACAACAAAAACAGAAAACAAAGTCTGATGATGGTGTGAAGTAGCGTGGGATTATGGGAGTTGTCTTCTTAGCCACTGCCAATAAAAATCTACCCAAGCAAAACAAGCAAAAATCATGTTCATGGACGAGGTAATATAGAATCCACGTTACGTTCGGTCTAAGGTAATCACGTTATTTCATTTTAGTGTAATTAAACTGCCAGAGGTGACATTTGTCTGTTAGTGTTCACTGCTAACTTCCCATTAGATGAGTCAACATGCAGCTATTGTGGCTGTTATTAAATTCAGTCGTGTGACTCGAATTCATTTGCCAAAAGAGAGACAAAACACACAATCAACAAAATTAAAGATAAATATTGATGTTCACATTTCTTTTTCAAAGTTTCCAAAGATTCTACAATGATATTCTTACCATGACGTCTTCGGGCCACAATAATCACAAAAATCTGATATTGTAGTAGCCATAGTTTCAACCTTGTTGTTGAAATAATGCAAGTAGACAAGTCAACAAAATAGATCACACTGGTCATTTTTAAACACACTGATGTGGAAGTGTTGAGGACATGTCAAAGTTGTGTCCTCGCATTGAGAATGGGCTTTTTAGTCAAATATAAGACATCTCGCTTTAGGAGTTAACCTTCCTCTTGTGTTCACTTTCTGTTACCATCTCTTATGTTAACGGGTCGGTTTTGACCCATGTCTTAAATCAGCTCTAAAATACACTAAAACTATTTTCTATCATCCAGTTTGTTTCTCATCTCTTGGTTACCTTGTTAGGCTTCCTGATCCATGAAAATATTGGTTTTAATATTTTGCTGTGGGCCTCTGGGCCTTTTTTTTGTCAGTCTACCCCGATGAACTCTGCAAGTCACCAACTCTATTGACCTCACATGTCTGGAAATGCCCGTCTTTGTTTGTTGTGTTTTTGTGCAGGTATATGGGAAAACAAGGCAACATGAGAATC
>OMNN01054989.1:16706-35385 GCA_900302755.1 Chromis chromis
GGGGGGAATATGCAGGCAACAACTCAGCAACACTGGTATGTTTCTGTAGAATGTCAAAAATGTTCAAATGTTAGTAGTATGAATTGAAATGCTCCTGCTTGTGTTGTTGAAATTGTGAACTTTTTTAACTGCTTAAGGGGCTTTGACAAAAGCTAGGGAGGATTAAAGGAGTGTGGAAATGACTGTTGAAAATGCAAATACCAAAAAAAAAATTACTGTGAGAACAAATGTAGCATTTATTTCCACGAGAGTAAAAAAAAACTGCAGCATCCAAATTGCAAACATTTGTTAGATTGTGAGCGTGCATAAAATGAGTGGGCCACGAAACAAACAGAAGACAAATTGAACCTGTCTCTTCCCCCCTTTTTTGCATAATGTTTGGTGACCTTTTTAGCTATGACCAGTGCATTCATCCAAATGAAAGAGGGTTTTATGACGGGGACTCAATCCTCGCCACTCGCCTCAGGTGGAAGAGGGAAACTAATGGCTTTTGACATGTTGTTGACAGGGCAGAATGTACAGCAGGGTTAAATGCCTTCATGCAACGACAAACACCCCCAGACCCCCCAAATGATTGATGATACATCCACGGCGCATAAACTGGAAGGAAGTTGGTGAAAACAACTTGTTGTTGTTGTTGTTGTTGCTGTTTCTAATACACATATGTGCAACAGTGAAGACGGTGGTATATTTAAGCTTTTAATCCCGCAGAGTGAAATATGATGGCGCTAGTTTCGGCTCAGTGTGAAACGAACCATCTGGTAAAACGCTATCGCTCAAGATTGCTGACATACACTTGCTTGTTAATCACTTATTGGACTGTGTATTGTCCAACAGGGGGAAAATGTTGTGTGATGTATGTGACACAGGTTGTTAGCATATTGTAGGTGGCGATTAATCCCCTGTATTTTTTAGTTTTGGTATTTTAAAATGTCAAAAAGCTGCGTAATGATACAAGAATAAATCCTCTCATGGTAAGTGCTGAGTTATAAATGCTGCAGGGAAATGTGACCGATCTCATCCCCACCAATCATGCGTCAGTGACAATGCCAAGTCCAGCTACCTTATTAGGCTCGTTGCAGACTAATTACATCTAATCACAATTACTGCGCAGTTCCTCCCCTCACCCCCAGCACACAAAGCCATTATTCTCTCAGCTCGCCTGTAGTTTGATTAGTATCCATGTATGCCTCTAACGCACTCATAATAGCAGCCCTCAGCCACTCTTAGGCCACTCACAGATCAACAGTGATTATAATAAGAGGAGACAGCAAAGATAAAAATGATGGCTGGAGAGTGAGAAAGACAGAGAGGAGGAGTTTATATGGGAGGCAGCGATCGTTCTCAAAGCAGGGAAGTAATTGCCTCACCAGAGCCTCTATTGCTGCCCTCGTAATCTCATTAAAAAAAGTCTCGTACTGCATACTTATGGGCCATTAAAAGTCTTTAGTACAATTATTAGAATCTAAAATGCAAAACGCACACACAGACGCATAACTAGCCGTCTACTTGTTGTAGTTTAGTTCTCTTTTCCTTTATTCTTGCCCTGCTTTCATTCTGCGCAACACACAAAGGGCTGGGCAGCAACACAAAAAAATAAAAATAAAAACCAGCCCCTTCTCCTGAGTCTTGGCCATGGAAGTAATACCATCACAATGGTGCTGCCAGGCCCGCAGGGTACAGTGCAGTATCCTATCGGAGCACCCAATGAACACGCGCTGCACACAAAGATAATGGAGAAGTCCCTGGCCTTATTCTTTTACTGTTATCAGAGCGTGGTGCACTTACAGAGCTCTCTGTCTCTCACTCCACTCTCCTTGGCTCCCTGTTCCCTCTTTTTCTGTCCTTTTTACCTCTATCCGACCACCCCTGGCCCCGTGTCGATCTCGCCCTCTGTCCTGTTTTTCCACCTTGCCGTGTGGAGTCTGATTTGTGGGATACAAGAGGAGGAGGGTTAGCTTTATCCATCAAAGCTCCATCCTATCTGCTCTGGTTTTTTCCCCCCCTCTGTTCTATCCATGAGCCTATTCAGCCTATTGTGCAAGCAGTCATTACTGAGCATGCTTTAAAAAAAAATGGTGCAATGACTGCCACGGTGAGAGCAGGGAGAAAGGGAAGCAGAATAATCAAAATAATAGTGAGATTTGTGTAGGTTCCTCCTTTTTTTAATTTTAATTCTCCCGGCTCCGTGAACAGAGGAAGCATTTGCATATTAGTTCATTTAATGTGGCGAGTGTCCTAGGGCTTGTAATGAGATAAAGCTCCCACCTTATCTGACCACTTTATTAACAAAAAAGAAAACAAGTGAGTGAGGGCAAAGCGGGTCGGTTGGGACGGCTCAGCTGAATCGCTGCTGTCTGGCGGAGGAGATAAGCCAGGCTGTCCCATACCAAACCAAATCACCACTCAGCAGCAGTCACAGGCTGCGCTCGCAGGCAGGATGAATGGGCTCTGCTGCTGCATCAAAGCCCAGGGGATAGCATTGTTTAACACTCTGGTGTCCCAAAGTGGGGATCAATACACGATCAGACCTTGATTATATCCACACTTAATTAACCTCAGTATAAGGATATAGTGAGCGTGCCACGGAGTGCCGAGCCAAACAGATAAAAAGCGCTATACTGTCTTTGAAAATGGAGCATGGTTTTGCACAAATGTAGAGGATTTTGGCACAGTGGCATGCCGTGTGTGAGCATGAGTGTGCATCTGCTGTATATGTCTGCGCCTCTGCTCGCCCGGCACTCCTCTGCGTCTTCCCAGTAGTTTTCTTGCCTTCTTCATTAAGAAGTTCCGACGCTTGTGGCAAATTTTTTTTTACTGGCACCATGTAAATAAAAACAGAAGCTGTAATTTTAAAAGAAAATTACAAAACATTTAAAAAGTGAATACTAAGCAAGCAAGCATATCAAGGAATTCTTATTATTTTAATACTGAATGCCATACTTAATGAGTGGTGCTCTTTTTAAGTTTAAACTCATGCGTCCTCACTGTCCTCTTAACTGCTGTAGGCTAACTGTTCTCCAGAGCCCTGTTTGATGCTGACCTCCCTTCAGATGAGGTGTCACAGTAGCAGGAAATGGAGAGGTGACATAACTAACACCCCATGACTGACAAATAGAGGTGACGGGAATTAACAAAGACCACAAATGTTCCGTTACAACGGCAATCAAGGATTATTCATTAATTCATCGCATTCAAGAGATAAGGGAGTGCAGCTGTGTTTGTTTGAGCCCCAAGAAGTACACTATTTACTCCTGTTAGACTGGTATCACATTCTTCGGAGGAGCTCGTTAAGCCTTTTTTAAAAAGTGAAAGAAGCTGAGTAGCTGCTGGTGAGTTTTACATGTAATTTGGAAATCTCAAGTTGAAAATTAGATGCATGTGCGGGTTTAAAAGCTGAATATGACCGTGCATTGTGTTTGGCAAAACGGTGTCCCATTAAAAGCGATGTGACTGATGGGGTAAGAGTATAGAAACATGAAAAATACAACAAATACGCATCCATTACCAAAAGATTGGATTTTCTGAATGTGCATTGGCATTGTTTAAAAAAATGCTGCTGTCACAATAACCAATCAAATCAAATAATACACAATATGTAGCTTTGTTGTAATGCAGAATGTATCTTCCCGCATCAGTGTTGAGGGAGAAGTGTTCCACTAAACCTCCATCACAGGCCTTTGTGCTCCAACCCGGCACAATCAGCTGCAGCCAAATTCCATGAGCTGTATAGACACGATTTAAACCCTCTTTTTTTGTGTGTGTGTAGCTGATCCCCTACAGTAATTCAAGGTGATGCGATTAAAAAAAAATGTCTTTTTATGCGTCTTCTTACCTCTAAGACCTTTGATCAGACCCACTGTGCATCTGTTACAAGGTTACCTCGTTTCCTTCATGTCTTCGCGATCCTTTTCCACTCGGAAGCCATTCTCCACCGAATCATTGTTAGCTACCGGATCTTTTATCTGCCAGAACTGAATTAATATAGTTGATGGGACAAACATTGTCAATCTGCCGGAAGAATGGAGCTGACTGAATTCAATCTCAGCAGACAATACCGGGGGGGAAAGCACTCAGAGACAGTGCCACTTTGCTGAAAGTCTTCTGTTCTGGAGAGGTTATTGGCCTTGACAAAAGGGTGATGCAGAGTTTGCCCTCATTAATGCCAAAGTGCCCCTCCAACCTTGGAGTGGAGTTTTTCTGAAACTGCTCTTTCTCCCTCCTGTCACTTATTTTGGCTATTTTTCCTCCTGGAAAACCGCTTGTCCATGGATTCTGACGTCATCAAAGTGAATACTGTGCAATGGCCAAACTCATGACTCGTCCTCCTTTATGACTCATGGCTTTTGTCAAAGCTGTTTTATCAAAGGTTTTACAGTGTATGTACCTACTTTGACATTGTCTTCTGACTTTTCTCTGACTAGATGCTCTGAATGTATAATGTGTTAATTGTTATATGGCAAATAGTTTATTATTTCTTGTCAATTAGGCTGTTTATAAATGGGGTGGGCATTTGTAATATGTTAAAGTTAAATTGTTTTATCCTTTAAACCATAAAAGGTGGCTTTAATAATAAATTTAAATGTGTTCTTTTTGAAAATGTATATAACTAGTTTAAAAGCCAGTTAAAAAATGATATAGAGGGAAATGGGATGGAAACATTTGGGTAAAGATTTTGTAATGGAAATGTATAAATTTGTGATTTTGGTTGGTTTATAACGTAGCTCTATTAACCTAGATGAAACAGTTATTTGCTAGTTCACTTATTTTCAATTAATATAGGCCTAATTTGTTGGATAAAATAAAATAAAATGAATGAAGTTGGTTCTAATAATGTTTTAGTAAATATTGTTTTTTTTAAATATACAAACCGTTTTAAATATAAAAACCTTGTGCAGTTGTATAGCTTCAGCATTAAGTATGAATATTTAACCTTTGACCTTACAGATTGTAACCAATGAAATGTCTCTTTAAACTTTAAAGGCAACATTGATAACGAACGCCTGGCGATTGCTAGACAGCGAATCCCATACCGACTTGGTCGAGTAGTTGACGAATGGCTACTCGACAAAGGTAAAATCACTGATTAAAACTTCAAATAAAATAATTTGATCATAACCAAGTTGCAGCTATATTTTGTAAATAATAAACCTAAAAAAAATAAATGTTCAGTAAAACTTTAAAATTTAAAATGATTTGAACAGTTAAATTTAGTTTGTAGTGTTTGATACTTTTCATAATAATGTATTTATTTGATAGATGTCAGCTGTTTTAATACGTGTTTATTGTCAACTTACGGTTAAAGGGACTGTAAATATGAATATAAATCCACGTACTGAAGTAATACCAGCATTGTTAAAATGTCTATAAATTACTTTTGTTGTAAACGCATAAATTATCTTTTTAAAAGTTCCAGTTTAGTCATTCATTAGTTGCTAAGTGTTGTTTGAAACACTTTTGAAACATACACAGTACATATACAGTACAGTACATTATGTAATTTGATCTATTCTGATTAAACTGCTAGCAATGATAAATAGTGTGCAATATGAATTGGCATCAGAATTTTGAGTCCCTTTAACAGACATTGTAAATATGTATAGGGCATTAGATAAAGGAACTGTAATATAAAACAAACTGAGTGCATGCTTTGTTTTTTTATAGTTCAATAACTAATTCATAGTTTTCACTTAAAATGTGAAATTAGCCCTATCATTTTTATGTTTTTGTTGTTGTCGTCGTTTCTGTTTTTGCATCATGAAAATGTCATAAAAAAGTTTGTTTTATTTATTTAAGAATTTGTTTATTTTTGGTTTCGGTTTCTCATGTGCCCAACCATATCCGTTCTGAGTTTCATTTTCCCCGGTTGCTTTTGCTAAAAGGATGAACAGTAACAGTTAACAGTAATTCTTGCTTCCTGTAAAACTGAGAAGTCCAATTCTCACAGCCTTTGGCCATTTAAAAAGGTTTTATTTATTTATTTATTTACTGCTTGCTGTGTTCCAGGTTTGTAAATGTTAAAATCTAAAGGGAAAAATGCAACACAGCAGAAGCAATGTACAATAAAATACATGCTTTTAGTTTTGTTATGTAAGTGTTTTATATGTTTGTTTTATTTCCCAGGCAATTTGCTGCGAACAGTTTGTCCATTTATATTACTTTCAAGATTATGTTATCTTTTCGAGTGTAGTTAAATCTACTGCATTCCCATAACATTGCTACTTCTTAATCATCTTTTCTTGCTATTTTAGATTAGACTGCCCTTTTAGCAAAGCTGCATTGATTTTCCAAATACTGTGTTTTTTATTTTATGTGTGTTTCTTTTCGTAGGCATCTCATCATTATAACTGCAATAAATTACCAGGGTTTGCCTCTACAACCCTTAATTTATTGGTCTCATTAGCTACTGGGCAAATAATCTGTCTTTCTGTCCTTTTATTTCCTGTTCAGTAACAGTGGCCGAGTCCACATTTCAACATTCTTGTATATATGTAACGTTGTTTTTCCACAGGGCGACAGCTTACAATCTTCAACAGCCAAACCACTATACAGATTGGGGGCTGGGAGCGAGATCGGAGTCGATCCTTTCAGGGCCAGCTTTCGGGCCTCTACTATAATGGCCTGAAGGTGTTCAACATGGCTGCGGAGGGGGATCCCAACATAAGGATCCAGGGCAGCGTGCGGCTGGTGGGGGAGTCGCCCTCCTCTATCACACCGCAGTCGAGTACCACAGCCAATCGCTCGGAGACGTCCACGTCCATCATGGAGATCACCACCACCACAGCATCCAGCAGGAGAGTCAAGCAGACGACACCACGAGAGCCTCAGCAGGTAAGACCATCTTTGATCCTTGATCGATTCTGTAATGCTCGCAAGGTACAACATCACATTCTGGATCAATATAATAGAACTCAACATTAGGCTCTTACAGCATATGAAGAATACATGCCGCATTTTATTGTGTGTGTCACGTCTTTCTTCTCCTTGACTCCTCCGACCTAAAAACTGAAGGAAAATAAGTCCATTGTTCTACAACTGGGAGCAGCCCCACAGGCACACCGTTGAGCATTTCTCCCGTTTGCAATCAGATATGGCGCCATGAGGTGTGTGTGTTCAAGTGATAACCATCGTAGAGGTCCTCCATCATCTTTATCTGTCCTGCATGAGCTGTGCAGCATCTGCAGGAGCATATTACTTCTCAAATGTCACAATGTGTGACTAAACAATGCAACACAAAATGTGTGTCCTATCCAATGAAATGGCGATCAGATCATTGTTCCATAGTCTCTGCCAAGAACAGAGGACATTCTCCATTAAATCCCCTTCAAAACATCAGCATCCTTGAATTTTAAATGAACTGTCATCCTGTTTAGAATAGCCTGTGTCTTAGTCGGAATAACTGCTTTATTTGTTTCACACACTGTACATAAGAGTATATTAGTGGCAGAGGTTTTTAAAATGTAAATAGCTTGCAAGAGAAACAATCTAGAAATACCTGCACATCTAGCAGAAGGTAGTATTGACTCATTTAGGTCAATAAGAAGAATAGTTTTAGTGGAAGGAAACAGTTTTTTTCCCCACAACACAGACAGAAAGAGAAAATAGTCCCAATATAGGAAATGCTTTGATGTGCTGTTTGTATAAACCTAAACTAGAACCCACAAGAAGTTTTCAAGCTGTACAAACATCAAAAATCGACCCCACCGCTTTAATTGTCACTATGCTGTGCTAGCATTCAAAACTAATCAAAACTGAGCTTATTTTTTCCAAATAATGGGAATTCTACATTATATGAATCACTCGAGTAAGATCTGGAACAAGGCGAGTCAGATGTAATTGTGTAGCTACACAGGAACCATCACACAGCAGGGGGAACACATGCAAAGTTAAAATGTATGTCAGAATTACAAATAACCTGTGAGTCAGTTGCATGAGAAGCATGCATGGTAGCTAAATTAAACATAGTCGCAGACTAAAATGACCCTTTAATCAGGGCTTAATCAGCTTTTACAAATATAGTTTAAAATCATTTTGGATTTAGCTCATTTTGGATTAATCGGATTGGGTAACGGAAGATTATAGCATCTTAAGGAAGAGTGGGTTTTAACTTCACATTGAAAAATATACACCCAATCAAAATTATTTGATTTTAATTCCCCTTTGACAGATTGTATAACTTTTTCTGTCATTAGAGTTTGAGACAACGGTAATATATTTATGTCTCAGTCCGTTTTAGCCAATTTTAGGGAAAATGTTTCAGAGCTGTCTTAATTGTAGTGTTGTGCTGATTAGTTACATTGTTTAGAAGAAACTCATGTGATGGTTTTTAAGCACATTTGACCTATTGTCACCGTCATCTCAACTGAAAGTATAAGAATGAATGAACCTTGAGAGCTGGTGGTATCGATGTAGCCAAACCTAAGTTTTTACCGCAAAATGATCAAATATATTCAAAGTGACAGAAAATGTCAAGTTTCTCTTTCAGTTTCCCAGACTGTTCAACCCACAGCTCGTGTTATGAAATGACAAACTCCCACAGATAATTTGCGCCTAGATTTTGGCTCGGCGGCAGTAAAGACCACAGATTACTGGCTGTCCCCTAACTCTCTCTCTGCGACCCGAGACCATCATAACCGTTTGCGTAAGGGTCTGCAGATGCTGACAAATAATACAATCATAAATATTGATCCAGCGGAATGGCTTTCTCTCAGACTCAGCATGGTTCCTGAACCGTAGCAAGAGCATGTAATGCAGGTGAAATATCAGACAATAGACTATAATTATATCCCAGCTCCATGCAGTGTTATAAATTGCTACCAAGGAACCGAGAGATTGGCAGAAAGGAACAGGGCTTGATAAGATGGATGCCCGTCTTTTGCAGGCCTTTTCATCTAGAGGGGAATAAAGTGATATAAATGACCATGACAATTCATAAATGTAGTATATTACAGAGATGGGCATTTTGTGCAATGCTTCTGTATATTTGGATATCTGACATTATGCCATTATGGTAATCAGATTCTGCTCGAATGTTATAATCAATAACAATTTACCTTGAAGCAGTCACATGTGCAGTTATTGTTTTGGATGCAAGCAGTGTACAGTTCAAACCTGAAGGTCTTTTGGGAATTGAAAGTCTACTTGTGCCTTTTGTTTTGAATGTATACAGTATGTCAGTAAGGCCCAACGTGGGTTAGCAACGATGCCTTTATAGCTAATTAATTTAGGCGTTGCTTTGTCACATAATCTTGCACCTTTAAAGCGGCGTATAAAGGACTGAAAGCAGAATAGTCAAGGCTAACTGTGTTGGTTTAGGTTTTTATCTAATGCATTCATACAGAAAAAAAGGTCACGGGATTAAAGAGTTGCTCAGCGATGTAGGTGGAGAGATGAATGAGGCATGCAAAAACGTGCGCATTGGGAGATGTCAATGTGTTCAGTTTGATTCAACGTGACGACCTTCCCATGGCGAGCTCCTGCGGTAGGACAAAATTGTCTCAGGACACTACACTCAGAAAGACATCATGTCTGGCCTCAGTAAAAAGAGATGGTGCATTCACTGTCCTTTCTCTTGAATAGTCAGCATTTTAATCATTGTCCAGCTGTTCCACCTCTCCTCTGATGGCGAACGCAATCCACTGGATGCTTTTATATCCTAAGAGCCTTACATTACTGGGACACATAAATTTTTAGTATGGCTGGCCCCAGTGGAAATAAAATGGCTAGCACAGGCAGCGGCAGTATCAAGCTCTAACCACTGAAGCTTAGTGAAAAAGGAAATGTCGATCAGACTGTCAAAGAGGGCAGCTGGGTCCAAAATAATAAGAAAAAACAGGTCTGAGAGCTGTTATAGGCCCACCAACTAATAGACAGACAGACAGATATATATTATATATATATATATATATAGATAGATAGATAGATAGATAGATAGATAGATAGATAGATAGATAGATAGATAGATAGATAGATAGATAGATAGATAGATAGATAGATAGATAGATAGATAGATAGATAGATAGATAGATAGATAATGTAAACAGAAAAATATTACTCTTTGCGGTTTTGCAGTAATCTGTGCTAATCCATTCATTGCTGAGGGAACATACATATAATAGTACTTCCTTAAAAAGTACAGCTGTAATTATATGTAAATAGATGTGTATAAGCAAACCAAGTTGTTCTGTAGTGTTACATGCCCGTGGGAAATCTCACACAGGCTCTTTGTTCTATTAATGCTGGAGTCAGTGGGATGAGAAACGTATAGCTGTAAAGCTGGGCTGGAGCTCCACCTTGTTGCCCAGGAGAGAAGGAGAAGATTTATCCTCTAAATCAAGCATTTATTTATTTATCTACCTGTACTCTGTGTGATTTGCTCCAAGGACTTTGCTAACTGTTGCAGCAGACCTAAAAAAGATGGATGGGAGTAATTAGCATCACCTGGAGCTTTTCCACCATCGCCATGGTTACCAACAAATGATCCCCACCACAAACATTTTGCCACTTTCAGTTGACTTGTAACAGACTGGTTTTATATTGTTATTATTTTAGGGAAGTATATGGTGATCTCTGTATCTAGTCAGTTTTCTTTCTTCCTCCTGTAGGGATTGCACATTGGACTCTAAACTACACACCTTCACAGGTTCAGTCAGTTCAGAGGAGCCCAGATGCCTGTCAGAACAGGTACAAAATCTTGGGGTCAGGTAGGGTCTTGCTTCTCTAGGTCTTTGGTCTGTGTGAATTCCAGTGGACGAGATCATGTGCTGTGCTGTGCTGTTCATTTGTAACAGTTCTTGGTAATAGCATATAATGCTGCTGCCAGTACATATTGTCTCTCTGTTACAGTGTGTCCACGTCAAACGCATTTTGGTTGGTTCTAATTTAACTTGGGTCAGGTCTGGCTGTGCTCAGTTACCTGTTGTACTGGGTCTCTATTTTGCAGTATTTTCAGGCAGATTTTCTTGGGGTCTGTTTGGATTTGGACCCCTGAAGACCTTTAATCTAAGCTGCCAAACTCTGCCTTTTTGTATTTTAGCAACCAGTTTTCTCTCTCCGTTCTCTTCTCTCCCTGTTTCCTTCCCCACCTCCTTTCGCTCCTCATCAGCTGTTCTCTCCCAGTAATTGCAGCTGATGTCATCATTCCATATTTACAATTTATGTAGTCCTTCCTGAGTTTAAAGTATGGTAAAGCCGAAAGAAGGTTACAGGGACAGCAGTATGAAGATGGAGTAATGGAAGGACTGTAAGAGAGGAAGAGAGGACAAAGGGAGATGGCTTGATTTATTTCCTGGTCTTACAGGCTGGATCTAGCTAAATCTGACGGCAGGCCACAGCACTGAGAGGGTGACACAAAGAGCATCTGATTTCCGGGAAAAGTGAGACTCTACAAAACTCTGACCTGACTCCCTGGCAGTCTGTTTTTCCCTCCTCTCTTACCATTTTCATCTCTTTTCGATCTTTCTCCACCCTCGTCTTCACATTCTGTTTGCACTCGTTGCTTCTAATTGTCTCTGTGGTTCTGGCTCTGGTAAGAGGTGAGTCAGTAGATGGGGTGTAAAAAGTGAAGGGTTTGGGCTGACAGCAGTGCCAGGAGAGGCCCACCTCACATCCTCACATCCAAAACCGCTGTTTCAACAGCAGAGCAGCCAGCTAAGAAAGCACTTTCCATAAATGCAGGATCACAGTTACATCTATGAGCATTCAGGCAATAAGAGATGAGTGAGATCCAGCAACCCTAAATCGTTTCCTTACTCCCATTAAAACCTTCAAATTAGATTAAAGGAAAGAAAGAAAAAAGGAGGAGGGGAAAATGGTGATCGGAGCTCCAGCATTTTCTTGATTTGGGGCAGAAAATCCTATTTCATGGTGGTATGGAATTCCATTCCAAAAAAAACTTTATATCGGTTCCCTCATCTGACTCGTTGAGGTATTTTTTTTTAAACTATCCCTTTATTCCCACTCACCAGCTTCCTCTCTCACCCTCTCTCTCTTCACCAGCAAAGAGCTGAGAGCACAGAACAGCAGACAATGCACAATTCCCAGGCATTTGTTTTTGATTTGCAGTCACTGAAGGCTTGCCATTGTGCCTTCCTGGGTTGATTGTATTACTAGGAGATACAGAGTAATTGGGGAGATTAAAGCCTCCCCCTTCTCTCATTTGATAGTCTTGCAGAAACCATGGAATGTCCATTAGGCCCTTGAATGCTGATTAGAGAGACAAATCTGATGTCCAGATAGCTGATGAATGGCGAAGTGGATTTTCTTGTAGAGGGCTGCGGTTAAGTGTTTCACGATGTCACACAGCACTCATTATAAAAGAAAAAAAAATGTAAAAAGGCAGGGACTTGATTTAGATGACATGATTATAACGTCATGTGGAGCCATCAGACTTCTGGAAGAGCATCACAGGAAGGATGGTCACAGCTATAAGATGAACGGGAAGTAACAGTTTTGTTTGATGTATGGCTTAGACAGATGCTAAAAGATGAGGGGAAAACACATGATTGCCTCCTCCAAATGCACATTTCAGACATCTTGTGAATACCAGGTTGTCTGCACATCCTAACAAAGTCTTCAAGTGAGTTTGATTTGGTGAATACAAGTCCAGAAAAGTTATTGGATACACCTGTCAAAGAGCACATCCATCAACTAAAATGATGTGTTACTTAAGCCACGTCTATGAACAGCCAGTCTAGACAGATAGCACTTCATACAAAGTAGTTTGTCTCAGACTGACTTCTAAAGGCAGATGTATTCAGAATGTATAATGTTTTGGAGTTGAATGGCACATAACTGGGGAACTCCTGCCACCAGCTGTTTATCTCAATCAACTCCTAGTATTCAGATTAAAATTTACAACATTTGGATTGGACCTACCAGGGTAATTCAAAAGGTTCTCTGCCTCACCCAGAAACAAGGGGGGTAACTCCCATTCTGGGGCATAACTGTATACCATAAAGCCTTATATTACTACAAAAACTCAAATGTTTAAAGCAATTAAATAAAGGAGAGGAGAGCTTTGAGCTGGAGTGCTGTTGCTCCAAAACAATGTGCATGTCACACCAAGATCAGGTGAGTAAGGTCCATGGGGCAACAGGTCAAAGCCACATTTGGCTGCTTCTGCCACCTCTGCTGTGTGGATGCTAGAGATGGGTATTGTTAAGATTTTAACAGTACTACTACTTTTAGTGATACTGCTTATTGGGCCGGTACTTTAACAGGATTTTAATCAGTACTTTTTGATTGTTTGTTTTGTTTTTAAACAATTTAAGAACAGAATAAAGATTGCTTTATTTTCTCAGATGTACTGTATATAAATTAACATTTATCTTAATGTTGTGTTGATGGGAATGATCAGAACACTGTGGACATGTTCACAGGTTTTACTCAACAGATATTAGGTAAATCACAGCACATTGTGCTGATAAAGCCTGTTTTTCACTTAGAGTATAAAATCAATGCAGGACTTTGAAAGTATTTTTACTGTGATTTCAATAGTTTAGTGAAGACAACAGTTGAAGTTCTTCTTCTACCACTAACACCAACATTCAGTCAGAGAAAAACTGAAACTAAAGTCAGAGTTTGTCTGCAGCCTCCAAATCACTAAATCCTGCTGCTCTGTGCTCTGAATGACATTTCACATGATACTCTGAATTTCAGAGTGAATTGATGAACACAGCCAGTTAAACAAACAGCTGGAGAATACTCACTTTTAATCAGTAGCCTGTGTTCGTATAGTTTAGTTAACTCTCTGTTTGGGCTGCTAACAAACATAAACCTGGTTAGTGATGAACTACGAGCTCAGCAGTCAAACATTTCTCTGTCTGGATGTGATGAACTTTTACTAAATGTTTCCACAAATTGATCGTGGTTCTTCTCTGACATGCAAACGACTTGTTAGTGCTGTGGCAACAAACATTTTCTGCATCAGCTGTAGTGAAGTTTAATTATACTTTTGAACATTTGTCTCCTGTGTGTTGCTGCACAGAGCTGCAGGTGAGTAACAGAGCTGACACCTGGTGTTCTGTCTGTCAGAGCTACAGACTCCGACAGACAGAACTCCGTTTTGAATTTATGAAGTGAAAGTGAATCATAGACACATACACATCAGACACATGTCTTACAGTGATGACGTAAAATGTGCGACACGTTCTTGTTACTTTCTAAAGTCCTGTTAATAGAACCGTTAACGTCGGAGCTTATCGATCCTCTGGTTTTAAAAATGTCTCCCCGGGGCTTGGTACCCATCCCTTGTGGATCGACACATTGTCATCATTTCTTTACAAGGTCAAAAAAAATGTCAAAAAAACTGGCACTTGAAGCATGCTTTAGTTCAGTTCTTTTTGTCCAGTCCAAGAAATGTAATAAGTTCCTTAACCTGTTTTTATGCTTGTTTTCTTTTTGTGCATAAAATTGTGAACCTTTTATGCTTGATTGAGGAGTAAAAAAATGGTCTATGGATAAAAGTAAATGGTGACAAAATGCAAATGGGAACATCCATCCATCCATTTTCTTCCGCTTATCCGTGGTCGGGTCGTGGAGGCAGCAGACGAAGCAGGTCATGACGTCCCTCCCCAAGGCAACGCTTTCCAGCTTTTCCTGGGGGATCCGGAGGCGATCCTAGGCCAGACAAGATACATAATCCCTCCAGTGGTTTATGGGTCTACCTACGCACCAAGCTGCCTGTCCATCTCACGCTCCATTTCCCCACTACTTGTGAACAAGATCCTGAGATACTTAAACTCCTTATCTTGGGGAAGCAACTCCACCCCAACCTGGAGGGAGCAATCTACTGGTTTCTGGCAGAGAACCATGGCCTCAGACTTGGAGATGCTGATCTGCATCCCTGCCACTTCACACTCGGCTGCAAACCGCTCCAGTGTGTGCTAAAGGTCACGGTCTGATGAAGCCAACAGTACCACATCATCTGCAAAAAGCAGAGACGCAATCCTGAGATCCCCAAACCGGACACCCTCCTCACCCCAGCTGCGCCTTGAGATCCTGTCCATGAACACTCACAAAAAGGATCGGAGACAAGGGGCAGCCCTAGCAGAGTCCAACACCCACCGGAAACGTGTCTGACTTTGTGCCGGGAATGCAGACACAGCTCTCACTTTGGTTGTACTGAGACCAAATGGCATACACTCCGGTCCCCCTTTTTAAAAATGGGAACCACCACCCTGGTCTGCCACTCCACAAGCACTATATCTGATGCCCATGCAACATTGAAGAGACGTGTCAGCCAAGACAGTCCAACAACATCCAGAGCCTTCAGCATCTTGGGGGGAATCTCGTCCACACCTGGCACTTTGCCTTAACTACCTTGGCATCATCTACCACGGATATGGACGACGATTCCCCCGAGTGTTCAGGCTCTTCCTCCTCCGCAGAGGACATGTTTACCAGGTTCAGGAGTTCCTTGAAGTGCTCTTTCCACCACCCGACAATGTCCCGAGTATGGGTCAGCAGTTCTCCCCCCCCCCGACTGTACACAGCCTGGGCAAAGTCCTGCCTCCCCTTCCTGAGGTGTCGAATGGTTTGACAGAACTTCCTCGAGGCGAACATAAAGTCCTTCTCCATAGCCTCTCTGAACTCCTCCCACACTTGAGTTTTAGCTTCCGCAACTGCCACAGTTGCAGCCCTTTTGGCCGACTGGTACCTGTCTGCTGCTTCAGGAGACCCCCGAGCCAGCCAGGCCTGAAAAGCCTCCTTATTCAGCCTGACGGCTTCCTTCACCACTGATCTCCACCAGCGGGTTTTTGGGTTGCCGCCACGATAGGCACCAGCGACCTTCTTGCCACAGCTCCTAACAGCCACTTTGCAATGGAGGCTTTGAACATGGCCCACTCCGATTCCATGTCCCCAACCTCCCCCGGGATGCAGGAGAAGTGCTTCCAGAGGTGGGAGTTGAAAACTCCATGGACAGGGGCCTCCTCCAGACGTTCCCAGCTCACCCTCACTACACGTTTGGGTTTACCAGTTCTGTCCGGCAGCCTTCCCCGCCATCAGATCCAACTCACCACTAGGTTGTGATCAGTTGAAAGTTCTGCACTTCTCTTCACCCAAGTTTCCGAGACATACGGCCGCAGGTCTGATGACATGAGTACAAAGTTGATCATCGACCTTTGGCCTAAGGTTCTCTGGTACCAGGTACACTTATGAGCCACCTTATCCTCGAACATGGAGTTCGTTATGGCCATTCTATGACTAGCATAGAAGTTCAATAACAAAGTTCCGCTCAGGTTCAGATCGGGCAGGCCGTTCCTCCCAATCACCCCCCTCCAGGTTTCTCCGTCGTTGCCCACGCGAGCGTTGAAGTCACTTAGGAGAACTATGGAGTCCCCAGGCAGCACCTATTCCAGGACACAACCCAGAGCCTCCAAGAAGGCTGAATACTCTGAACTGCTGTTCGGTGCATAAGCACACACAACAGTCAGAGTTTTCCCCCCGTGACATGCAGTTGCAGGGAAGCATCATCATCATCAGCATCATCAGAGCAACACAAACATGCAGGGGGTAATCAGTTAACAGCAAGTCAGCCACTTTATGGCCCTTTATACATTTATTTAGAAGAGCTCCTGAACATAATTTGTCAAGACTGCAACTGGAGCTTAGCTCATTAATAATGATGGACAGGTAAAATATATTTTATTAACTTTTAATGTGCTGGAATTCAGGGCAGGATACAAGCACAGCAAATCAATGTTTTAACCTCCTTTCACTGTCACTGGGGTTATTGTAGTAGCATCCTGATGCACATGTTTATGTGTGTTATTACTGTAACCAAATGATCGCCTGTCTGTTAAAGATCACCATACACAGATCAGAAAGGCATTATCAGCTCTGCACTGAAATATATAGTGAGACAGTGTTGAGAGACTGTTGTTATAATCGAAACCTTGAGGTTTGACACTTCACTGTTACACCACTGTAATTGTCAGTATGAATCAGAAGCTATCTCAGTAGTATATTTGTTTCATAATTTAATAACTAAATCAAAAATATTGTTGTGTTAAAAATGGCCTTTAAGGTCTAAGGTTTGAGCTTTTGAGACCTGCAGACACAAAGACAAGAAATAAATGGACAGAAATACAATGCTTGCACAGGTACAGATGAATTAGATAAAACCTCATTATTGATCTCCATGGAGTAGGAGTGTCATTGCAGCTGTTACAGAAATGGGCCAGAATCACTTCTACAACACTACCTCACCCCACCGTTCCATCACATTCTCCAATCTGCCTAACCCTCTCCCTCCCATCACCTCCTCTATTCTGCCTCACCCTCTCCCTTCCATCACCTCGTCCACACAGCCTCACCCCCTAATATCAATCACCTCCTCCACACTGCCTCAACCCTGGCACCACAGCGGCTTTTCCCCTCACACCGCCCCCATCACCATTCCTCACAGCAGAGGAAGTGACAGCAGAGCTCAAGAGGCTGGAAAGACAGCAGGTCTGGATGGTGTGTGTCTGAGGCTGCTTAAAGACTGTGCTGCTCACCTGGCTGAGCTGCTCCAGAGGATCTTCGACTTGAGCCTACCGACGGGTAGGGTTGTGGAAAACATCATGTCTTGTACCGGTGCCTAAAGTAGGGTGCCTGGTTGAGAAACATGACTACAGACAGGTGGCCCTCACATCACATATCATGAAGACACTGGAGTGGCTGCTTCATCACTGCTTTCTGAGACCACAGGTTGTACATTCACTTGACCCCTGCAGTTCTCTACATGCTCCTCTGGATCTATTCTAACTTGGATGAACCAGGTGGATATGTGAGAATTATGTTATTCATGGGGGTGCCCCGATAGCCTAGCGGTTATGTCACATGACTCATGTGCAGAGATGTAGCAGCTGTGCCGGGTTCAGTTCCGACCTCAGCCATTTACCGCATGTCCTTCCCCACTCTCCCGTTTTTAACTGTATCCACTGTCCTGTCCTCTCTAATAAAGGCATGAAAAGGCCAAAAATACATCTTAAAAAAAGAATTATGTTATTCATTTAACACCATTCAACCCCTCATACTTGGAACAAGCTTGAAGAGATATGGGTTGTGATTACCACCACAGTTCGTCAGACTCGGGAACTGTGTCTCTGCGACGATGGTGAGCAACACTGGGGCTCCTCAAGAGATTGTTCTGGCTCCATTCCTGTTCACTCTGTGTTATTTGAGTATTTCTGAATGTGAGAGGACTCAAGATCTGTACTTAAAGTCCCATGTGTACAGCTATTGTAGCGTGTATCAAGAATGAGCAGGAAGGGGAGTAGAGGAACCTGATGAAGGCCTTCACTGAAAGAACTGCTAAGAACTGCTTCCTACTGAATATCTCCAAGAGCAAGGAGATGGTCATGGACTACCACACATGTAAGCCCTGCTCCAGCCTGTCAGCATCTGAGGTGAGGACATTGAAGTGGTGCAAACCTATAAACATTTAGGTTTGCACCTTGATAACAAACTGGACTGGTCTGCAAACACAGACGCCCTTACCTGTTCTTCCTCAGAAGATTAAGATCCTTCGACGTATGCAGTGAAATGCTGCATATGTTCAACCAGTCAGTGGTGGCCAGTGTTCTCTCCTATGCTATGGTCTGCTGGAGCTGCAGCATGACTGGTAGGAACACTAGTCATCTGAACAAGCTGGTAAAGAAGGCTGGTTCTGTGCTTGGCAGGAGTTTGGAGT
>OMNN01054990.1:4678-16221 GCA_900302755.1 Chromis chromis
CAAGCATTCCAGCATGTTAACCACCATCATTAACATCACAATCTTCCATGCACTGACACATTCTTTGACCTTTAGGCAAATTATATTTAACATATTTCTTACTTTTGTTCTCAGAGTTCTCAGATTTGACTTTTGCCAAATTTCTTCTGCAAACGATTACATGCTTTTGGTATTTAAACTCCTCCACAATTGCTTTTTGGAAGCATTTTTCTCAGAATCCACACATTTCCAAGAAATCTATTGTTTCAGACGCCCATTTACCTCCAGCAGACAAATCCCAGTGGAATATTTTACATCTGCTCATCAGGATGGCCTTCAACTCACTTCACCATCAGCGGCCAACTCAGACACATAACTAGCACTGTAAATCCCCAAAACAATGAAACTGGGCGATTATGGACATGTTTCTAACCCCAGCTACACCTAATCTGAAACAGGACATACTGAAAACAGGTACCTAAAGGGTTAAAGGTACCAGCAGCAGTAATAAAGTTTTAAGAAGTGATCAGCTCGATATAACTTCACTACAAAAGCACCAGAATTACACATCTGATAGTAAAACATGAGTGGTTTTCTTAGTAATGCCTGGCGTTGAGGCGCATTTCTTAGAGATGATGCACAAACATCAGAAATCCAAAGTTGCTCTGTTCTTCTTGGCTCCGCAAACTGTGTCCTCATTGTTCAGTCAGGACGAGCGGTCACTGGAGGGTACTGGATCCTCACCAAAATGAAAAGCACAAAGTACGAGTGGAAACATGCTAAAGTAATTATGCTCAGAGCCAAAACATGGCGAATGCAGTCCAGAGTCATCCACTCATTACACACAACCTCCTGCTGATTGCTGTTTTTGTTTGTGTACCTGCAAACTTTTATCATAGTAATCATACATTCGGTGTAATCAGTGTTTTCCTGCTGATTACTGTAACCCTGCAATCATTCATATTTTGGCAATCATGAGAATTGATCAGCAGCTGCCTCCACATGTGACTCTTCTCATCCCTGTTTAGGACGGAGGTTTGTGTTCAGGTGTCTCATATTTCTTCACTTTCACGCTCCAACACCCGCTCTGATCGCTCTCCAGACATCATTAAGGTGAATAAATTTCCTGATCTCCGGATCTAGTCGTCGAATTATTTCACGTGCTCACATCGTGTGTGATTATTGCTCAGTGACACCAGATGCTGACCCAGGGCCACGCACTGCGCTGTACGTCTGAGAAGAATTCCTTTGTTTAGGTTCAGTTTTAAGATGGTTTTTCTTTTAAAACTCCACATAGACACACAGAACTGCAGCTTTGCCTGTTTATAACTCTGTGGCATCGTGCTGCATCTTCCCAAACAACTAGTTTCAAAGTGTTTCTGACTCTTCCTCCTCCACACGCTGCCGGCCTTCATGTGTTTGAAGCGGTTTGTAAGGGATCTGCAAGCGCTGCTGCTCCTTTCTAATTTATAGGTGCCCCTTATTGGACTTGTTGCTGTGTGTATGTTGTTCATTAAGACATCAGAATGCTTTACAGTTCATTGCTCTTTTACACTGCCTGCTGGAGCCGGAGCTGTAATTCCAGTTAGTGAGGGATCAGATGGAGGTCACCGCTGGCCTGTGGGGGCTGCAGCGTACCACAACTGCACCGAGCCTCTCCGGACTACATTACAGCTTTTATCCTCACTAATGGGATCTCTTGGTGGGGAATCCCAAGGGTGATGGGGATTAAGATACCTGGCCTCGCTCCCATGTGCCGTTTACCATGTGGGGCGCAGCAAATATGTTGCACATGCCCAGACTGCTGCTGCTGCTGCCTCGACATCCCGAGCAGGAACCACAAAAATGAGAGACTGGAAGGAGATTTATGCGTGTTCACACCCAGACTGTCTTGCATTGAGCCACTACCACGCAGCATTTCTGCCTCCTCCACGCCTTGACCCAACTGAATCCGACTCCGTTTGAAACTCAATGAGAGAGTATCAGGTGATGGAGCCCTGCAGGCCGGAGAGACAAAGCTGAATGTTAACTTTCTACCCTGTTTGACTTGAGCGACACTGTTGGATGAGTTTCCCGGTGTTCCAGCCAAAGTGGATAAAAGAGGACAGAGGGAGAAAATCGTAACTTGGAGGACGAATAAAAGAGCTGAGGGTTGAATAAGTCCCAACGTCTCTTTATGTAAGACTCACAAAGAACAAGCTGTGAAGGAGGAGGAGAAACTTTTATCGAGACAGTGTAGGGTTTCAGATTTGTCCCTCTAAGCGTGTCTCTGTCCTCTCATGTGTGTCCTGAACCTGCCCGGTCACTGCAGCCTGTGTGAGTCACGACTCCATCTGTCCGTCACGTGGCGTCTGGTAGACTCTTTGGAAGAAACAGCAACAAGAGGCTCCATGAAATACACTTGACCTCAGCCTGTTTGTGTCTCTTGTCTGTTTGTGGCAACTTACACAACCAGATATAATAGAAGAAACTCTCACATGCAGATAGAAGTGACTGCTACTTGTTTCTCTCTTTATTTAGCGCTGCTTTTGCCCGTAGCCCTGCTGGGTCGGGCAGATCCTCAGACCCTCGCCTCCCTGTAGCAGCAGCAGTCTGGTGCTGAGAGCAGCAACAAGGAAAGGTCAGGTGGAGTCCATTGTTACACAGCTGCCAGGTCGCTGATTTATGGGCAGCAGGTTCACTCTGTTTGTAGTGTTTTATCTCACTCACTGTTTCCATATTTTTGTTTCATACACAGGAAGAGACAGATATGATTTAGATGGGAAATAGCGTGCAGATGGAGTCCTGCACAGTCTCTACTAGTTTTGCTGTTTACGTGGTTTAAGTGTGATCAGAGGACACTGCAGGTTAGAGAGAGGGCCGCGAATAGCAGTTACTATCATTTGCTAATTTTCTTCATCAATTGTTGATTGTTTTGTTTAGAAGATGTCAGAAAGTTTTGACAAATGTCTGTTATAACTCCCTAAAGTCGCCACATGTCTTGTTTCTGCAAGATTCAAGAGTTTTTATTTGCCCCATGCTCATACTGTTTGTGCAGTGAAATGGAAAGTGACTGTTCCACAAGGCTGTGCAATAACATTAGGACATGATGTAAAAAGAAAACATTCCGTAAAAACATTAAAGGTCATAAACAATGACATGGTAGACATTGTTAAGCCAAAGTGCAGTGTACATTTTAGAGATTAGATGCTGCAAGACGGAAAACTTATGTTAAAATGCCCTAAACAATGAATCAGCTATCAAAATAGTCTGAGTTGATGTTCATCAGCTGACTTGTGGTTTGTGGTTCAGAGTTGCTGCTTTGTTGCACAAGAAACACTGGAAAGATGTAAAATGACTTTGAGAGAGGCACTGCTCCACTGAAGACCCTTATTATAACTCTATAAAGAGCTGTCAGTGTTAACATTTCGAACTGTGACTTTGAAAGAGGGTGCTGAAAATATCGCAGGTGTTTCAGTGACTTTTTTGGTGCAGAGGGGAAAAAAGCATTAGGGGACCTAATGACAGCTTGGCTCGGGTGAAGACCTCTGCGGTTTGAACGTGTCCTCGAGGTGTTTGTTGTGGGTGACTCGGCGGCTGAATGGAGTTGCTTTGGTTGTGCAGCAGAGCTGGTGAACCGGTGATCTTTAAGCTGACAGTCATTCAACACCCTGCCAAGTCACAGGCTCATAATTCAACAACACCTCCTGGCTGCAGGGGCCCTGCATGAGAAGAGAGAGTGATGGCAACAAATACTGTACGCAACGCGTAAGCCGGTACAGAGATTTAACAAGGCCCTGACACGGTGGGCAGCATGAAAGAAAATATATGCACCGGCTATCCTGGAGGGATTTTTACTGAAAGTATCATTTGTTTATTAGCTGAAACCTTTACTGAGGAGCAAGTCTGGAGAACAGGTTCTGACTGGCTCAGAGATGTCTTCTACACTGTAAAAACAGGTTTTAACTGTATTTTTGGGACAATATATTGTTGCTTTACTGATTTTTTTCCCTAAAAAATAAAAAATGGCCAAAACTGAGAGAAAAATAATGGATATTAGTTGAATTATTTTTTAAATTGCTGATAATATCTAGTAAAATAATAGTAAAATCACGCACTAACTGTAAATCAGTATTTTTACAAATAGTAATTTGTTCTTTTCCAGTGTTTGACTGTAAAAATATACAGTTTTACCCTATTTTGCATCATTTTAAACTGTTATTTTACAGGTAATATCTAATAAAATCACAGAAAAAAAGTATTAATAAAGGAAAACTGTCCAAAACTGTAAATAATGTCCACATGAATAAGATGAATTATTTAAGAGATACAGCATACTGTATCTCTTAAATGGAGGGGAAAACATTTGCCAATAGGAGGAGGAGTCACCTCGAACAAATCATGAATCTGTCAGAGTAATCAAGGTTTATAGTGTCATTAATCGTTGACAAGATCATGATGCCAAAGAGGAAAAAATTATAACAGCAAATGATACTTGTTGCCTTATTAAGTTTACTATGGTTTTCACCAGCTTTATTCATGGATTTAGCATTGTATTGTTGCTTGGCATCAAAACTAACCATGTTATGTTTGTATGCAGCATGTGGTCGAGGTATGTGTATGCGCCACCTTCACTGCTTGTATCAACCAGTCCATGCGGCATACCTGCCAGCTGAGACACTTGTTAAATGGTCTGCAGACCCTGCTTGATGCACCTACATTGGTGTAGTAACTGTGTGGACTGAGTAAAGGCTGGGTGAGGTGTAGATTCTTATCTCTCTACCCTGAGTGGGAATAATAAACACTGATGTAAGAGAGTACCGACACACCCTGGAGTACACGTCTACGTCGTGATAACAAGTTGTTATTGTACACTGAGGCTGTGTATGAAAGATGGATGTGGCAACCGTGAAGTCACCTGTTTGGAATTTTGTTATCTTGGTTTTGTGAAACTAGATGTGAGGAGTGAGTCTGACTGAGAACTATACATGCCAATATGATAGTGACCTGTCAATCATAAGGTAGCCCCGCCCTAAAGCATACTCTGTTATCATCTATTTTTACTGTAAATGGGACCATAATTTGCAAAATGAACATCATGTTGTATTGAAGGAGACTTGAAACTTAAGATTGAGACCATAAACTCATGATAAAAATGATCACTGAGGTAACAAATCAAGTGAGAAGTTGGGTCATTTTCTCATTGACTTCTATACAGTGTAGCCAGAGATGTTGCCCCCTGCTGGCCAATAGACAGAATGCAGGCACTTCTGCATTGGTGTCCCTTTTCAGACTAAAGTCCATCTTTTAAATAGCAATAGAAACACTGGAGGACAGCAAAAATAAGAATTTCAACTGCTTTTAAGTTTCTCTTTAAGGTCTTGCGGCTGTCGGCTGTTTATGTATAAACAACACGCTAATTTTGTCACGTTTTGCGTGTCATGTCAACACAATTTAAGCTTATAGCATTAAAATAACATGTTAAACTGTTAAGGCCAGGGGGAGGAGGGTTATTTGTCACCATTATGTGCTGTGCAATGAGATGCTGAATGCAAAAAAATGCGTGCCGATAACATGCAAAGTGTCTTGATGTGACTTTTCAAGGCTGTTTCAGGCTATAATTAGCATCACGGTATAAAAAAGGATGTTTGTTCATATGAATATATACAAAATCATGTTACATATAATCAGATGAAAAGGTCTGCTCACTTCTTTTTCCTGGAGCTTTAAATCCTTTCATCTGATTGTTATTTTGAGTCTTGAGATTAGTTTATAAGAATACAGTTTAACATCTTTCATACTCAAATCAAATAAATGCTGTTCTTTGCAGTGAACTAGAATGAATGAAAACACAATAGCAACAAATTACTTTATAAACAAAACATTATGACGAGCAGAGCCGGCCCTACCCAATGTGGCGCCCTAGGAGAGATTTTATATGGTGCCCCCGTCCATCGGCTATTTGAAGAAATCAAATAGCGTTGTTTTGTAGTAATATTAATTGGACATTGCTTTACATTTGAATCAATGTGAGCCTTTCCATTTTAAGAGTTAATAGTAAGAACTAGTTATAATTATATTGATGGTGATTTTTTTCCCCCCGATTTTGTGGCGCCCCCTGGAGGCCACGGTGCTCTTAGCATTTGCCTATGTTGCCTAATGGGCCAGCCAGCTCTGATGACGAAACACTATCATGGTGATCTGAATCAACTGAAGGCTGATATTTGGTGATAAAGAATTATGACCCAGCTGTTGCTTTAAATCTTTGCCACATGTTAGAGTACATTAAAGCATCATCAGCTGTCAATACGCGTTTCTGTCCTCTGCACTTGGCAGGACGGACTGTTCATCATATAAGCCTCATGCTCGCGATGTTCAGAACAGCAAAGGGATGTGATCATCACACTTTGCAGCAATGACAGTGTTCAATAACTCTGCAGGGTATCTTCAGCTGTCACCAGGATGCAAGTTCAGTGAGTAAAGCTGCGTGTAAATTCTGAATAGTGGATGCATCAGTAGAAAGATAAAGGGCTCAGCCTTGTGTAAACATAGACCTTAATGTCAGAGTGTCAGTGGGAGCAGGTCCTGGTTGAGTAATGGTGTTACTAATCTGGATCTAGATGGGAGTTGAACGTAAGGACACACAGCTGCAGCCCAGCCTCGTCTTTGCTGAGATCAGGCCTTGGACACCTCGTGTGCCTCCTTCTCGGTGAAACTTCAGACCCTTGTCACCCGTCCCGCTGCCTCCTCTGAGCCGCCAGACGTTTGTGCTGCCTCGTGTGCTTCGGGGAAAATCAGGAACAACTGGTCTGAGATGTCAGATGCAGTTAGAGCTCCAAAGTGATTTGCATTGGTCATAATATTTCTCCGGGTTACACAATCATGGCTGCCCTAACGACTAATGAGTGAGATATGAGAGAAGAGAGAAGAGAGAGGGGAACGCCTCCGTTTTCTGACTTAATTTTTAGTCCCTTGTCCTTAATGAGTCAAGAAAAACAGAGCAGGTGGAGTCGACTGTGACATTTATTAACTGTTGGGTTTTGCTGGTACAGAACATTTCTCTCTAAGTCTCCTCCAACTGGATCCCTGGTGCTTTATCCAAGTTTTCCTTGGCATTGTATTGGGTGTTTTGGATTCTATCGTTTTATTATAAACAGACATGCAGAGTTTTTGTGATCATCACAAATTCACAGGCCTCATGTCCTCTGAGCTCTTTGTTCATCCGTCTGGGGGTAAACTTTAGATAAGTTTGCAATTAAACACTTGTCGCTGGAATGTTTAGTCATGGCCCTGGTGTCTTTTTAGAGCTGTAAATCTCTGCTGCATCCCCTGTCTGTTGAATTTATAGACCCCAATCAGCCGAGGATTAAATGCCGGTCAAAAACAATAAGCTCCAGCTGAGATGTGCCATGCAGGAATCCAGTTATGAGCGTCGTTGCTTCATCAATCTGTCTGCAGCTGAAAGGAGAACCAGCCATGGGGACAAAACCCTGCAAACAAGCTTGTGCCTGATCTGCATAGAGTATTATTCTCAGGGAAATGAGCTGCGCAGCTTTCGGGGGTCCGTTTCTGACACTGGGAGAGGGGGGGGCTCGCTTTGTTTAAAGGATTAAATTGTGGCTGTGGAGTCGCCCTGAGCTCTTGGACGCTCTGAAGCTCAGTCTGCAGCTTCTCTGTTCAAAAGCTCACTGGGACAAGAAGCGGACGGCCTCTTGTTATTCCCAGGCGAACAGGAAAAGGCTCCAGTAAAAAATGCATGGCCAAACCTAAGTGAATTCCTGATGAAGGAAAGAATGCGGCGAAATAAGCCACGTTCTTGTCCCTTTCAGAGTTTTTCCAGTGCTCTCTTTTGGCTCGCTCAGCTCCTCATTCACTCACACAGCTCTGGCAGAGGCAGGATCATAACAGTAGATATCTAGAGCAAAGAGGTGAGCAGTGGAAAAAAGCAGCAGCTCCACACATGCACTGATAATTTAGCCCTTGTTAGGAAGAGAGAGCAGAGGGGAGTGTCTGACTGTAAAAGACGGCTTTGTTTCTATTTATTCACAAGCTGTTTAGCATACTGCCTAGGAAATGTCTGCTTACTGAGCCTGACAGCCATTATGTACACCGCTGTTGTGTTTTGTAGTTGAGCGATGTCACCAAATTAATATTGCATGTAGCAGCGAGGATTAGCAGCTGCAGATAAGAGTAGAGTGAAGAGTTCTGGCAGCCTCACAGCTCTGTTTGTCAGAGCTGCATCCGGCCTGCCTTCATTAACTTGATGCATTGAGGGCGAACGCCGCCACGGCCACAAATGCTGGTGTTGATTAACGACATAAAATGACGGATTCACATAATAAGAAACATACAAATAAACTCATATATGCACAATCATGTCAAAGACCACCTTTGAGCCATTATGTAAAAGATTAGAGATTAACATCCAGAAATGACTGAGGGAACCAGCTGACAAAACTCATGCTAATGTTGTAAAAAAGTGATATTAAATATAGCTGACATGCCTGAATGAAACTTAATTTGAAAAATAAGTATATTTCACAAGAAATAATACAGCACAGCTGAGAAACGTTAAGCCAAAAACTATTTGACTAAATGAATGATAATGTCTCCTTGGTTCACACAATCATACAGTTCAAACTCTAAACTGAAATGAGTACTTGCTCTGGACATTTATAATAATAATAACGGGCGCCCCGATAGCCTAGCGGTTATATCGCGTGACCCATGTGCAGAGGCGTAGCAGCTGTGCTGGGTTCGAGTCCGACCTCGGCCATTTACCGCATGTCCTTCCCCATTCTCTCCCGTTTCTGACTCTATCCACTGTCCTGTCCTCTCTAATAATAAAGGCATGAAAAGGCCAAAAATAAATCTTTAAAAAATAACAATTCAGCATCACATTTTAATAAAATACAGCAACTAAAAGTATACAGAATAAAATCTGAAAATACTACAATGTAAAAAAACAAAACATTCTGTAAACAACTGAAAGGATGACAAAATAAAAAAGGTGAATATTAAGGGCAAACATCCATAAAGTATTTTTGTAATATTATGGTCACACATTGCAAAAGAACAAATTACTCTTTATAAAATAACAGATTAAGTAGAAATGATGCAGTTTTGGCCTGTACGGGGACAATCTGGAAAATAACAGTTTCAGTTATTTACCATTTTTAATGATAATCTAACCTTTATTGATCCCCTTGGGAAAATTCCTTCTCTGCATTTGACCCATCCTGTTCAAAGTTAACCTTGACTATACATGCTAGGAGAAGTGGGCTGCCGTGGTGCAGCGCCCAGGGAGCAGTCAGGGATTAAGGGCCTTGCTCTCAGTTTCCCACCTCAACTTCTTGCCAGTCCGGGGACTCGAACCGGCGAAGTTCGCTTCACAAACCACTAGGCCACCACTGCCCCTTTCAATCCTTAATATACAGATTTTTTTCTTCAAATAACAACACATATCTATAAAATAACAATATATTTTGCTAAATTAAATAAGGTTAAAGAAAATGTAATTTTACTGTCAAACGTTGTGAAAGAACAAACTACCATTCACAAAAGAAAAAGATTTTTGATGTCAATTTTGTTTCAGTTTTGACCTATTTTAAATAATACCATGTAGATTAATACTTTTTTTCCTGTGATTGTATGAGTTATTATCTGCAGTTTAACAAAATAGGGAAAACAGTTCAATGACAGTAATCAGTTTTAGAAAATTACAGTAAAAACAGTTTAAATGTTTATCTTTTTCCAGTGTAGAAATGTAGTAAAATAAGAAAACCTTTTAAATTAAACAAATAAAACACAATCTCAAATTGAACAAAGATTTACAAAGGCTTTTTAGAAATGGTAGACGCACTGATCCTGGAGTGTCTTTTTGCTTTGCCTTGAATGTAATCAGTAAAATCACCTTTAAAATCAAATTAGCTCTAAACCTGTGTGGTACCCAGTGAAAACAAGACAAAACAGCACCGATATGATGATGATGCTAACTCTTTAAATTAGGGCTGCGTTTTGTTCTAGCTTCAGTGTGAGATTGTTTCTTTGGCTTTGACCAGAACACAGCAAATTAGTTTTACAGGCATGTAGAACCTTATCGAAGTTGGCACAGGAAGGAAAAGACGTCATCTTTGAGACAGAGTAACTCTTGTAGCTTTATTTGTCAAAATAGTTGGTTTTTTGTCGATGGGGTTCTGAGACTCTTCTGCAACGCTAAAGAAAGTTCTGGGACATTCAACACTTGATTTCCAAGAGAGATATAAGCTGACGTAAGCTGATGTAAGCTGGCGTTTACTCTGTTTTTAGTGGAACGTAGTCTGTATGTCATCTGCAGAACTATGATAATGACTTTCCAGAGGACAACGGGGGACTGGAACATACTGTACTGATTGATTCACGGCCTTATTTGTGCCATTCGACATTACTGTGGTCGAACAGAGCTTCAGATCTATTGGACAACAAATCCAAGACTGAGAGTCACCAGCTATTGTGGCAACTTCCAACCTTGGATTTATTATCCAGTAGATTGAAATCCTGTTTAACCACTGACGCTGATGAAGACTCTGATGGTGTTGAGAGTTTTACACAATTAAAGGCTGTGGATTAATCAGTATGTTCCAGCCCCCTTTTGTTCTCTGGACGTTTGTTGTCCTCGAGCTGTCCTCAGCTACATTTAACTGGAAGTTGTGCACAGAATCATGTTTGTAATGATAATACTGTGATTGAGGATAATATTTATTCAGCTGAGACGTGGTGCCACTTGATTTAGTAAGTCAATGGTCTGACAACAACTAATAATTTAGTTGTTCAGACTTGTTAGTGAAGTGACGACTAGCTGGAGCCACACAGTCCTGGCTGTTTCAGATGGTTTTATTCCTGGCAGGTGCCTCTTGTTGTGTTTGGGGGCTGGGCTCAGTGTACACACCGGATTCCTCTTCCTCATCACAACTGTGGTCGTCATCAAGGCTTCTTCGTTACCCGGCAACCCCCTTGTAGTTCTGTGTAGCGGAGAACCGTGGTGATAACATTCCACAACGATCCAGGACATTCCAGCGAGGACTAAGGTGGCCGTTAGCCTGATGCACTGTGTCGGTGCTGAGATACCAGAAGACACACTGACTCACTCTGTGTACCAGTTATTATGTAAGGGAGTTTAGTAAACTGTTATGATAAGTGCAAAGTGAAAAATACAAAATGAGAGTACACACTGATGAGTAACATCATTAAAACCACCTGATATGTGTAGATCCCTGTTGTGCCACTAAAACAGTCCTTGACCTGTTCCACCACTTTATTAAATGCATAATTGAAAGCTAAAACTATCTAATTTACTGATTTAGATAAACTTATTACATTGCAACATAATTTTTGATGGGCTGGGTTGACATAAAAATGTTGGTAAATGCATCAACTTAATACTGTGTGTAATTTAAACTCAAATTTCTGCGTTTGTTGAATTAAATGTAAATTGAAGTTGTAGTAACTTAATAAAATTTGCTTGAATTGCAGTTCGAAATTTTAAAAATAAAGTCAATTACCAATATATTGTTGTTATATTAATTACCCTCTTAGAAGTCAAAAAG
>OMNN01055009.1:6235-16586 GCA_900302755.1 Chromis chromis
ATGTGTAATTAACTGAGGAAATGAAAAGCTATTAATAATATAAGTTTGTCCTTAAATAATGTGTTCCAGCAAGAAAAATTTCAGACTAAAGGACAAATTATTCACCGATGTTTTGTAAAGCAGGTTAAGCCTAATGGAGTGGATGCTCACCTTTAGTTTCCTCTCCCTTCTCTATCTTGTTGATGGGGTAAATGGTGCTGACATGCACACAGTCTAAAATGTTCAGTAAGATCTTTGTCAGTCGAAGCAGGTCACTGAAGTTGTAGAAACCAAAGTATATGAGGTTCCTTGCCAGGTTCACGACCTACAACCAAGAACATTATAATTTATTAAACCAATGTGACTTCTCAGCTGTTATCCTCATCATACCATGATACCATAGATTCATTACCTCAAAGGTAAGCTTGTTTTTCTCCTTGTCAGAGAAGGGAATATTCTGCGACACCACCTCTCTCAGGTAGTTCTCCACAAAGTCCATGGTGAGGCAGAAACGCTCTTTGATCTCATCTCTGGTGGTTCCATCGTTGTCATAGCTTGATAATTAGAGGAGAATCACATATAAGTTTCTGTGGCATCTTTGGAACACTTATGCAACTCAATTAAAAGTATTCAGGACATGAACTCACTCGTCAATAGCAATCTTAGAAGGAATCTCAGACCACAGACGAGCATATTTGACAGGTGTGACCTGCTCCTGAGGGTCACGGTCCACATGCATGTGCAGCATCAGACGGCAGAAAGACGCTCGCAAGTCAAAAGGCAAATCCTCATCAGACATACAGCGGAGGATCAAATCCACGTCCAGCTGACCAGAAATCTTGTTGATGGCCAGGTACTGACGGTCCAGACACATCCGGGCAAAGAGGTTCAACTGGCACCTGGGAGGAAATATTTAAGTTTGGAATTATCAGTCATTTCTATTTATAAAATATCTTGTGATTAAATGTTTAAAAGGAAGAAGTCTGATGAAATGTGTGTATTCAAAGACATCTCACCTGTAGTAGCTGACCACCTCCTGGTCCTCCTTCTGGCCCTCCTTTGCATCCTGAGCCAACTCCCGGACGCTCTTACTCCGGATTTCCTTACAGTTGTCTTTCCAGAACAACCACACCTCCTCTTCATCTTCTGCCTCCACTGGATTCTCCCCATTTGCCGGCACCTCAACCTCAAACCTCGACAAGACCAATCTGTTGAACAGCACAAAATTAGTTCTGAGTGCTCTTTTAAGTTTAGCCAATCCTAACGATTGATTAAAATGATTAGCTCACTTGGTTTCGATGAGGATGTCAGCGTTGCTTGAGTCCAGCACTGCATTGCAGATGAGCTCTTGCGTCACAGGGATGGATTTATTCATGGACACACATAGATCTGACAGGTAGTCCAGAAACCTGGACACAGATGACAATACATTAAATATTTCCGGATGAAGGGATATGCATGTCAATATCAGCTTTAATATAGAGGTAAATAAAGTAAATATAAAAAAGTATATTGAAATACTAATGGCCATTCCCCTGTCTCAGTACTCTCTAACAGTTCAAAATGTGAAGGCCTTCATTATTCAAACTTCTGGATCAACCTGAGTCACATGTTGTAAACAGTATTTGACTTTAACACAACAGAAGTACAGACTAAATGTCAGCAAATTACCGCAAGTGCCAAGGTCGTGCACAAGCAGCTCCAGTCATACTCATACTGCACTCATTTGAATACATTTACATAGATTTACATTCCTTCAGAATGTTATACAAACAAATCTGACCCAAACTGGCCCCACTAGCTCCTTCTATGCCAGGTTTAAGATAGCAGCCAGGGCCTGTCTCTTCCTGTAAGCCTCACCTCGGCTCCCGGTTCTTCCTCACTAGAGTGACAAACGTGTCTATCTCAGCAGCAGTGATATGTTTCTCCAGCAGTTTCCGGTTGTTGTGGAGCAGAGCCGTTATTGTGTCTTCTGCCAACACGTCATATCCTATCTGCTTCTGCATAAAGCGAAACTGTTTGGCTATGTATTCCTGTAAATAGAAGAAAAGAAGGGATGAAAAGAAAAGCTTACCACAATATTTTGAGTTCAGAGTGGAGCTGTAATGTGCAACCTACTTGGTTCTTCCTGTAATCCTGCTGAGAGTGGCGGAGCACTCGGTAGCAAAGCCTACAAATATGTCTAAACGGTGCGTGGCGCTGGTCTCCGAGCTCCTCCAGTCGCAGCATTGGACCGTCACCGCTGTCTGTGAAAGGGGCTTGGAGAAGTTTGAAGATCTGCAAAGGCGACAGAAAATTTTAAAAACCTAAAAATTTTGAAAAAACTATAAATTGCATAACCTGTTTCTGAGGTTTAAGGCCTACCTGTTTGAGGATATTCTGCTCTCTCATGAGTTTCTGTCTTTCTCTGTTGGGTTTGTTAACCATGATCTCCAAAACATCCTGCCCACTGTTGGGAATGTCTACCACAAAGAAAACTAGATCTTCCAAGAGCTTGGTCACAAACCTGGAGAGTGTACATATGAGGAAAAAAAACTGTAGTACAACTCAAAAGCAAGACTTAAAAGCAGAATTAGTTTGAGAAATTTAGTATTTATGAAAAAAAAATTCACAAATAAATAGCAATAGCATACTGTACATTATATATACATAAAACCTATAATGTATTTAATAATCTGTAGATGATTTTTGTGCATACCTCCTTTCATTCTGTGTAATAGTACCCTTTTCCAGCTTGCCAGCAATGGATGCCAACACTTTACTTGCGTCATTAGCAAAGTCTAAATCACGCACTTCTGCAGGTGGCACTGGGACAATGGCAAAAGCTTCCTTGTCTTCCTTTACTCCTGATGTTCCAATCTGAAAAAAGTACTTATTTATGTAACTTCAGGAAACTTCAGTCTCGTCACACATGTTGGCAACAGCTACTCACCCGTAACATTACAGGTTTCTCCTCCTCTTTGTCAATGGGGTTGTTGGTGCTGTGAACCCACGTGTTGGTGCACAAGTGTCTTAGCCTCACATAGGAGCTCCTGGAAGTAACAGATGGAATTGCAATGATAAAACAGAACAAATAATACTTGGTAATACTACTACAAATTAAAGTACAAAGCACAAACTATTCAAGCGTCCTTTTGGAAGTAAAACTGCTTTGGACTTGTTTAAACATCTAGGACATGCCTTGATCAAGATGGTCAGGACTCTTTATTGCCTTTTCTTACATTTTTAATAACTTTCAGTGTCTTATTAGAGCTTTTAGAAAATGAGTTTCAGAAAATGTTCCACCTGTATTTGCTGGAAACAACTCAGAAGACAAATTAAAGGAGGCATTACCAGCTCAAGTTCAAGACAGCTAGCTTCATTGTAGGCTTGACACTCAAAACTCAAGACGTTCCACAAGATATCAACTTTAGCACACGCAGCACATCTCACAATCTAAAGGGCTGAAGATCATAAATCGAACCTAAACTCTATGAAACGGTGCCAGCAAAAACAGAGGAGCATCAAAAAGATTGGGTTTATTGCACATTGTCTTTGATAACGGTAGGCATGTAAACAGGCTGCCTGGGTAGGAAGCATTCTGCTTACGACGACTTCCTCAGCCAAGTGTGTGGCATTCTTACAGATTAGCCAGTAGTAACCTGTACAGTATCATCTCTCCTCCATTAAGCACTAAACCTTTCCACATAGTAAAGTCTGAGCCAACTACGTCGTTCATTCTCAAAGCATCCAGCCTGATCCACGTGAGTGCGTGAGTAAGCGAGTGTGTAGCTTGTCAGGCCTTCAGCAGACAGTGGCCATATCCTCGGCGGGCATTATGTAACCGCCTGCCGAAGCTAACAGGCTTACCTTTGTGTACCGGTTCTCGCTGGCATTAATTAGTCCCCTGGCTAAAGTTTAAGGGACAGGGTTATTTCAGGTTGGAGCAGGAGGTGCTACCAGCAGTTGCCCGCATCATGCAGACACGCACCTGACGACGTGACACAATAGAGGCTTTGACACAAGGTGGGAAGGTTCTATTCTTATCTGATGTGCACTGACAAGGACAATTACACTGCTGTAATTTTAGAACTACTCATTCTCTCTCACACAGGACTGTCAACAAGAATTAAGTAACAAATTGGAGGCTGGATACTGTCAATACAGGTGCTCAGGCTAGACAGCAAACCCTGACAAAGACTATCTTTTATCTTTCATTGACAAGTTCTTGACATATTGCATAATGTGTCGAGTTTTAACTGGTTTTGCTACATTAGAGCTATAATATAGAATGACTCATTTTAGACTAATTCCATGCCAACTCACCTCGGGCCTCCCCGTTAAAGTCATGGATTTTCTTGAAAAAAGTCTTGCCAAAACGTCTACCTAAACCATGGAATCTTGTAAAAATCCCACAGCTATACTCCAAATACTTTTCGAGTTATGAATTTTTGAAAATCGGCCTTCGGTGTTAAATTTTTTAACTTCAGCGATTCTTTTAAAGCCTCACCAATCGCTTATTTTTAACAGGATTTCTTATGTTTTCTTTACTGAATATCCCAGAAACCTCAAGAAAAAGTTGGAACTGATAATCATGTCAATAACCTATGCAGATTTTTTTTTAAAAGAATTTTAAATAAAAATCTATAATTTATCATCAAAAAAAATCTTTCATTTTCAAAAATCCATATCTCCACTAATATTCACTCAATTCCAATCAAATTTGTGTTGTGGGTAGAAACGACTGAGTTTTGTCAAACTAAAATGTCACTTGGTGCCACATCAAAAAATGACTGCCACGGGTCTTCCTAAAATTAGCTTTGGAGCTGGCTTCAAACCGATTAATGCTGAATTGATCTTTGCACTCTCTTATATACCTCACTGTATGTTGCATTCCATTCTGCAATAATCTGTCTGAACGTGTATCAAGTGGGATGAGCCCAGACTTGCTTTATTGTTTTGCTAATTACATTAATCCTACAAGCTGATGAATTTACGAAATGTTATCTCGTCCAGACACACGGAGCGAGATGAATCATCTACTACACAATTGTTTATTTCCTGAACTAATGGCAAAATAGCTCAACAGGTAACATACAGACATATAAAACTTTTAAATCAACATAATACAAATATTTACATGACAATTAAAGCCACCAAATGTGATATTAAAGCCACTGAAAACTACGAAAAATGTGTCATTTTCATAAAATGTTTAATTAATATAACATCTTTCATTTTTTAATTAATTTCTACCAGATGAAGTGTTTGTGTGTGAAGACATCCGCAGCTCAAACACATAACAAGAATCTCAAATGGCATTTTGAAACTGAGAGTTTTTCCCTTTTTGTGCACAATATCCACGCCTGATTGATTTCCTGTTTCGCTCCTTACTGGGGATTTCCTAGCTTTTTTTGGAAAGTATCATATGATGTTAAGTTGACCAGCATGCACACACAGGTGTCAATGGTTTCTTGGCCAGGTGAAAACACAATAAAATAAATAAATACTCCACACTCTTCCTAACAGTGTCTTAAGAAATTGTGATTCAACCAATGAGGAAGTCTGGGTAACAACTCTGATTTGACCAGTCAAAAAAATCTACCACTGGCCACACAGACATAACAAACTACACATAACAAAACCGGTCCTTGTCCATAATTGCGAAACCAAACACACTCATGACGTCAGAAGCTCCCTTTATACTGATGCTCCAAAATCCCCCTTCAACTGTGCACATGAGTCAAATGTTTACTTTTGTCACTGAATTGTTGCCGTCTTGACATCATTGTGGTCTTTTGGATAAGACAATGTCATGTTGAGATATTCGTCATTCAACATATTTTCCACACAATTTGGACCTTCCTAATGTTATTTTTTCCACCCAAGGGCAGGGGATGTTTCCTCTTAAAAGGTCTCTGACATCAACTCTGTCTGAAATTTTTAACACTTCTTAGCTGTCTTGCTTGCACATCAATGATGGGTGCTTTTAACATATTCTTCAGCATATGTGCAGTTAGAAACAGAGGAATGAACATTTTTATGTATTGTATAAACATTCTATACATTCTCTGTGATGTTTTGATACTGGATGAAGAAGTACATCTGCTTTTATGGTGTATAGGCAAAATTGTGTTTGCATACCTGGGCACCATGGAGTCACCGCCTCTCAGAGTGGTAGGGTCCAGCTCGAAGATGGAGGAGATATCCATACCGTCGGGAACAGGCACCAGAGTGTACATGATCTTCTCCTGGGGAGCTCGCAGACGTCCTCGTAAAGCTTCATTATCTGCATCCAGCTAGAGAAAGATAACATGCTGTAAGAAGGAGCAAACTACTGGCTACAAACTGCAGGAGAAACACAATTATTTACTTAAATCACTGATTATAATGGGCTCACAATGTTAAACCATATTGAGGTGCAGGAGTTTTCAGGTTTTCACCATAACCTTTTGATCATTACTGAAGCTGATTTCACATATTAGCTGACATCCTTGATGAAAGAAATCAGGTTCAGTGATCACTACAAATTGTTAAGACCTTGTTGGTTCAGTGTTGTGACCTACAGGTACACACAACATCCCTGTTAGAGTCATTGTTGACAACATTGCCACCTAATGGTGATTTCCTCTGAGACATGCATCAGCTGAGATGATGACATGGTGACACCCTGTGGTAATACAGTGCTACTAGAATGAAAGCACACACACACACACACACTCAAGCAACCTAAATGAAAAGATTTGTTAATCATTCAAAGTGCCAGAGGAAAGCCTGGACAACAAAGCAGCAAAGATTGCCTGATCACATGACAATAACAGATTTTTGAGCTATGTTGCTGCAGCCAAGTAAAGACTTTATGACAGTACCTGGAAATTAAAGGGTGTAAAGTCCACCACCTAGAGCAGGAAGCAGATTTTAACAGATAGGATCAATAACAGTGAGGCAACCAGCATGACGTTGCGAAGCACTCAGAAGGGAGGAGATCAATCTTACTCACCGAGGACCGCTGTTCAGCACTCTCCTCCTCAAAGTCTTGATTCACCTGGTAAGCACACATCAAACATCCTCCTCAGCATTATTAGTTTCACATTGGGGTCCCTGCACTTTGTATTGAACATCAATGTATGTCTGTACCACATGGCTGAGTGTCATGTTGAATTACACGAACATATTGCAGCCTATGAACAGCATGCATGGGTACAAAGTGATAGCAGTGTCAAATAAGAAGATAAAATCATTGATACACACCTCACCCATCTCGGCAGCCAGATAACACCCTGTGGCCAAATGTTTAAACCTGAACAGGCTGTTCCAGTAGCCTGCACCTCCCCTGCACGGATCATGGTGGACAACCTGGTAATGGCAAAAGACATTACTGCATTACTAGTAAGTATGATAATTCATATTGCACAAAAGGAATGTAAATAACATTATGTTCCCGCTCCTACCTGGTTAGAGCATGATGCTTTTGAAGTGATTAGGTATTTAGCTATTTGCTTATTAAAGTGACAATGAAAGACAGAGTAAATTAGCTTTTATCTGGAGAACATGCTGTACTAACCTCCACTTCCCACAGTGCTTTGCTGCTGGTGGCAGAAGTTGCAGACTGCCGGCCGGTCGTTCTGAGAAAAACATGTTGCTTCTTCCTGTGGTCGTCACAAGTTAGAAACTTCTCTTGCTCTGCGTGGAACAACCGCACTACATCACCCTGCAATGACAAATACATGCATACATGGATGAACAATGTCTTAGACAAGTCAATATCTTACTAAATTAAAAAAACACTTTATTAATTGAATACCATGTCTTCAATGTCTCAGTTTGTACCGTGTTTATTGTGGTCTCACGTGTCTAATTTGTTACAAGTAATGAAGCGGTAAATGTTTGAGAAAATTGCTTATTGAAAGACACACAAAACAGTGAGAGTACCAACCCCTTTGAGTATTGTTTCCTTGTTGTCACTCCATTTCATGAACAGAACAACTTTCCAACTTGTGTTGCAATTCACAGAATTAACCTGAAAGAGGAGAGAAGTGTGTGAGCACTTTAAAAGGACGTACACTCTCATTTAGTAATGCTCAATCATGCGTTTCATATACCACCTTAATGAAGCAAACGTGGAATCTGTGTTGTGTCTTATGTCTGAGGTTTACCTCGTTACACCCCGGGTTGTCGACTAGCTGGTGGCTGCTGGCATGTAGAGGCTGTCCTGCATTCACAGGGTTAAGGACTACTTTATCTCCAATCACCACCTGCATGAGTAATATAAATACACAGAACATGGAGCATTCAGATGAGGATTTGGCTTGGATACATTTCAGGAAATCACAACCTTTTATCATAATACATTAGGGAAAAAATTATTAACTTCCTTTTTAAGCACTATCTTTAAATACAGGTTCATCTAATAAAAGGACAACGCAATGAAACAAGAATGCTTTTTTCTAACACTGAAACAAATTCCCTTTCCTTAAAGGAGTGGAGGATGTGGTTCTAATGGTTGATGCCAGCCCTCAGACAAGCACTAGGTGGAGCTGTAGACCCCAATTTGTATGAAAGGACTGGCTCAAACTGAGAATCATCAAGCTGTAACACTGCACCCTGAGCAACCATCAATAAAATAGTTTTAGTCTTTAGTTATAGTGCATTTGTATTTGCTTACACTACAGACAAGATTAACTCAATAAGAGATCTACAGTATTTTGGCTTAAGTATCTTAAAATCAGTCACACACCAAGTTTCACACTTTCAGTTTACTCATCTCTCCATTTCAGTCAATGCACCTGCCTTTAATGATGATGTTTAATGTCACTATGAATATGTGAAACTGTGAAAAGCAATCACTATTTCCTATGCAGCAATTATTCCAGCTGACAAGTAGTGAACAATCGTCATGTTCCCACAGAATCACTAACTTGGCCTAAAGATCCTCCACTTGCTACCAACAAAGACATTAGTGTCAGATTTAGAGTTTACGAGCTCTGCACTGAAGCTGCCTCTTGTTCCTACACAGGTAGGATGGATTAAATGCAGAGGACAAATTTACCCAAAGGGATTAATAAAGTGAAACTTAATTAGCCAATTAACCAGCTTAACTCTATCAGCTCCCATCAGCCACTAGAAGGAAGAAACTGCAGCATGAGCAGCAGAGGTTATGCCAGTGTAGTGTATGCTATGTTTACAGTGTCGCCAAAGCCCCTTTCAGACATGGGAAATGTAAGATTGCTGCTTCATCAGTCTGTTAAAGTGAAGGCATTCTGGCATTCAGACATAGGTGACTTTTACATTAAAACTCTTCACGGCGTCAGTCAAACATGTATGTTCACCATATTGCCATACGCCAAGACTGAACAGTAGACTTCATCAGGTCTCAAGAAGGTACTACTAAACAAAAGACTAAACCTGAACTAACAGCAAGCTTATCAACATTGAGGACAGAATCATTCACAATAAAGCGGCACATTACACTATATACTGTTTTTAGCTTCAGACAGGTGAGCTGACACACACAGTCACAATTAAATTATTTTTTAGATAGAGGCAGTCCTCAGTTTGAGTCATGATCCATCCATCACAGCTTGTTGAATCCCTTAAAGCGACTGCATACAGTTCAGACTTGAGTCATATTGCAAGTAATACACAACTGTTACTAGGTTGCTGTCCTGACTTTTATGGAAAAGTGACCACATGAATAATTATTCTGTCTCTGTTTTTAGTAAAAGTTTTTCACCTGCATTGCCCACAATACAACTAGACTATTGACATTTCAGTCTGAGGTTCAGGTGTGTAAAACTAGTAGCAGCTAATGTAGCCTTGAGCAACTAGCCTCAACCGGAAGTCAGAACGGGTCAACAGGTAAGGTCAGTAAGACCACTTCTATTTAACTCCATACTCCCAGATGTTTTTGTAGACTTCAGTCTGAAGTTACATCACTTGAGGCAACATATCAGATTTAATGCAGCTCTTTGGCAGCTACCAACGGCTTTATGCAACCTTTTCATATACACCGATCAGGCATAACATTATGACTTCCTGCCTAATATTGTGTTGGTCCCCCTTATGTGGTCAAAAATGCTCTGAACCATTGGGCATGGACAAGAGGACCTCTCAGGGTGTCCTATGGGGTCTGGCACCAGGATGTTGGCAGTGGATCCTTTGGGACTCTGGGTTGTGCAGTGGGGCCTCTGACAATCAAACTTGTTCCACTGCATCCTGTTGATGCTTGATCAGAATGGGGTCTAGGAAGTTTGGAGGTCAAATCAACATCTTGGGCCATTGTCATGTTCCTCAAGATGTTCCTGATTGTTTGATGTTTTTGCCATGTGGTGGGGTGCATTTTCCGGCGGGGGTAGGCCATGACATTTGGGACTGCCATTTGCATGAGCGAGTG
>OMNN01055017.1:7010-18921 GCA_900302755.1 Chromis chromis
GTAATGTATGCAATGTAATTTGTCTGTGTGATGTAAGTTCTTCAAAATAAGAGTTCTATAAACATAATAAATCTTCATGGTATTAACTGCTTCAAAATTAATTTAAGTGTGAGCAAATCACAAAACATGAAGTATAAATACAATTATGCAATGCATTTTTGACACTACAAGCTTATTTGAATATAAAACCAGCCATATATTGATCTTATTACTGCTGCATCTCTGCAGAAGATCCTCCAACATCTTCGCCATATGTTGCTCCACTAGCAGCTGTTAAATAGCCGGCAGGACTGTGAGCAGCACATTATCTTGAACAGCGTGCGAGTAAGTGCATCCAGATTGTTTAATCTCCTGCAAGATTCTACTGGCATGTTATGAACGGATGAACGAGTGAGATGAAAACAGCATCGAAGGACGTATGCTTTGTTTGGTGCAGAGCGGCGAGGAAATCGAAAGGCTTCTATCGGCGTGCAGCTGTTGTTCAGATATATTACACCTGCAGTACAAACGATGCTGCTGCATATGTTCCACCTCCTGCTGCTGCTATAAACTCAGACCTTCTGTTGTTTTGTCAAGCCGTTACGCTATTACATTGGTGGTAGCTGGGTTAGTCAAAGCTAATTAAAATCCATGAATGACGCTCATTTACAGTCTGACTGTAAAAAGAAAATTCAATATTGAGTTGTTATTCAGAACCTCACTTCAATTCTGTAGCATTAACTGAATGGAAATAATGACTAAAATACCAGCATGAGTGATATAATACTGGACGTTGACAGTGAGTTATGTCAGAGTCACTGAGGTAAAACACATCTTTTCTGATAAATGGAGAAAGCATGAGTATGATCCTGGTGAAGTCTTTCATCTTATATCGCCTCTGTACTCAACATTATAAAAACATCTAATTTTATAGAAAATAACTAGTATTTTACAGAAGTTTTCTTTTTTTCTTTTTTTTAATTGCATAGATTAGTCTGTAAAATTGCAGAAATTACTCTTGAATTAACAATAATTATTTTAATTATTATGCCAACAGTGTTAAATTACATTTATTTTAAATTTTTACAGAAAATGTACTGTGTTACTCTCACTGTATTTTTTTGTGTTTTCCTAAATTCCATTCAAATTTATGAAAAATTACACAAATTACCTGCAGGTTGAGGTTGATACTGTCAGGTATGTTGTGGCTTATTGTGGCCCCACTGGCCCTGCAGAGTTTCTGAATGCTATGGACTTACTCGTCACCACTTTTGCTGCTTACTCAAAGGGAATCCAAAGGGAACTTTGGATTGTTGGGTTCTCTGTTCTTTGGTTAAAATTCCTAAGGTCTTTACCTTACTATGTGAAGTGCTATGAGATGACATATACCGATCAGGCATAACATTATGACCACCTGCCTAATATTATGTTTGTCCCCCTTATGTGGTCAAAAATGCTCTGAACCATTGGGCATGGACAAGAGGACCTCTCAGGGTGTCCTATGGGTTCTGGCACCAGGACGTTGGCAGTGGATCCTTTGGGTACTCTGGCTTGTGCAGTGGAGCCTCTGTCAATCAAACTTGTTCCACTGCATCCTGTTGATGCTTGATCAGAATGTGGTCTAGGAAGTTTGGAGGTCAAATCAACATGTTAGGCCATTGTCATGTTCCTCAAGATGTTCCTGATGGTTTGATGTTGTTGCCATGTGGTGGGGTGCATTTTCCTGTGGGGGTAGGCCAGTGACATTTGGCATTTCCATTTGCATGAGGGAGTGTTCTTGTTGTGGGACAATGTTTATTTGGGTGTCTAAGTCTCATCAACACGGATGCCAAAATCCAAGGTTTTCCATCAGAACACCACATAGTACCAATATGATCCATGTTATTCACTTCACTTGTCAGTGGTCATAATGTTGTGGATGATCAGTGTATGTTGTGAATTCGCGCTATATAAATAAAATTGAATTGAATTGAAGCTCACCGTACTCTCGTGGCAATATTTTTGCACTTTGTTCCCAAGATATTTATTAAAATTATTTATTTATTGAAATAAAACTCTTATTTTTGTAAACTCCGGTGTCGGCCTCCACAGAGAAAGGTGAGTTTTAGTATTTTTGTTTTATTACAGAATTATTTGTGAATAATTGGCTGATATTGTAAATTTCATCTAAATGAATTAAACAAAGTGTTTATGAATCAATAGTGGTCTCTACTTTGTCTTCCAAAATAATTGTCACAATAATTTCGGGCAAATCTGTAAAATAACTGTTTGGTCATTCAGGTAATTAAATGTGTTTGATTGCAGTACTTTACGTAACAGTGTTTCTCTACAAAACATATAATAAAAATGTCTGTAAATGTATTGTTTTTGCACTTTGTTTAAATTATTTGTTTAAATTTTGTTAGGCAGCTTTTTGTACAGATTGTCTTTACAGTGTATTCAATAGAAACTATAGTGGAGCTGCTGCTCTTTTGCCTTCCCCTCACATTAACTTGGGCTGTGAAGGTTGGACTGAATGTCCATTGAAGAGGAACAACAGTGGTCACTTTGATTTAAGATGTTTTGAAAAGCTTCCCTCCCACTTTTCACTTGACAAATTAACATGATAAATTTGGGGTTACAGCTTTGGGTATCTGTATTACAGTACATGTCTCTGTGTGACTTTAATGTCTTTATAATATCATCCTAATTTACTGCTCCATTAACGATCACTAATAGCAGCAACTGTAGTTATTATGCTGTTAAACTGTTACGTCATTCCACACCGATTAGATTTGCAAAATGCATTCAGATTTGAGAGATTCTCTACAACTTTTAGAATAATTTATAGATGCTGGAAATATGCTGGAGGGAGTACTTACAGCCCACCATCATCATCGCCACCGAGAAAATCTTCTCGCAATCTGTTGCTGGAGCGATGTTGCCAAATCCGATGGTGGTGAGACTCGTCATGGTGAAGTAAAGAGAGGAAATGTACAGAGTGTCTTTGTTGGGTCCTCCCTCCCACTGGCCCGTACCGCTGGTGTTGTATCGGTAAGGAGTCCCAATGCTCATGGCCAGCTGGTAGAGCCAGCTGTCCGTCTTTATGGTGTTGGTGGTCTCATCGATGACCTCGTAGTCCCCGATGCTGTACCAGATGCAGGCGAGCCAGTGGGCCACCAGGCCGAAGACGCAAACCAGCAGAACCAGGACGGCAGCTCCGTACTCCAGGTAGTGATCCAGCTTACGTGCAACTCGGCCCAAACGGAGCAGACGGACGACTTTTAGGGAGCTGAAGAGGCTGCTGAGGCCCTGCAGAGGGAACAAATGAGCCAGAAATACAGCATTAGATTGTAAAGGGGAAACTTTGTTTAGTGGTTTATGACTTTTATGGATAGACAATAAAGAAAGAATCACTGCTCAGAGGATTTCCACTCATGTGGTATGAGCCCTGACTACTTGGTTATCCAGGCTTCCTGAAAAGCTGCTACATTTATTTACATATTATTACTGATTATCAATTCATCACTAAAAGCCAAAGAAAAAATGCCAAAAAGTTGAGTCTTTATAGTCGCCCCGATAGCCTAGCGGTTATGTCATGTGCAGGTGCAGAGGCGTAGCCGCTGTGCCGGGTTCGAGTCTGACCTCGGCCATTTACCACATGTCCTTCCCCACTCTCTCCCATTTCTGACTTTATCCACTGTCCTGTCTTCTCTAATAAAAAAGGCATGAAAAGCCCAAAATAACAATAATAAAAAAGTTTAGTTTTTCTAACAACTAATTGCTGGTTTGCTTTTATGATATCAAACTAAATATTTTTCTGGTTTTAGGCTGAAAATTCTGATCAAAATTTACATTGTTTCCATAATATCAACCAAATGTTTAATTGAGCATCAAACAAAAATCAACTGCAATAACTATTGTTAATGAAAATAGTTACATTCTGGGCTCAAAAATCAAGTCAAAGAGCTCATAAACAATAAAATGTCCCACACAATTTCCCCAGAGAAGCTGCCACTATGAGGGACCATTTTCACATACAAAAAGTACACTGTAAAAGAAATCCACAAAAATGGTAAAAACCTGATAAAATATTGAGGTTTTAGCTGATTTAAATAAAGTAAAACTGTGTATTTTTATGGTAACACATTGTAAAAAAAATAAAAAATAAAATTATTTGTAAAAACATAATTTTACATGAGGGTATTATTTACAGTTTTGGCCTTTTTTAACAGTTAATGTAGTTTATGTAAATTAATACTTTGATTTTACTGGATATTATCTTTAAACAGTTAAAAAAATTCAATCTGTAACATACATATTTTTTCTTTCAAATAAGAAAATATCTGTAAATCTTTATTTATTTGTTTTTTGCTTATTTAAATACAGTAAAATAATGTAATTCTACAGTCAGGTACTTAACAATACAGATTTTTGATGTGGATATTATTTACAGGTTTAGATTTTTTTTAAGGGTAACGTGTGATTTAATACTTTTTTCTGTGATCTTACTAGATATTATCTGTAATTAAAAAACAAAACAGGGAAAATCTGTAAAATAACAGTTAAAAAAAAGTCAAAAACTGTTGAATGTTTTTCTTTTTTTTACAGTGTAATGTTAAAATTACAGCAGCTTCATTAGAAAGACTTGGATCTACTTACTGGGAGAACAGAGTCTTCGATCCGTGTGCTGTTTCTGTGGAAATTTGCAGACTGTGGAATGAGATGACTTGATGGAGAGGCATGTGGCAGGACGTCCTTCATAAAAATAAAATAAAAACCAAACAAACAGGAAAGCAGAAATATTTTAATGTTTACATGCCGTGTATCCAGAGTATACGCTCAGATGAAGATAACTGTTCATACATTGTTCATTTAAGCAGCAGTGTTAACTAGGGATGGGAATCGAAAACCAATTCTTGTTGAGAACCGGTTCCCAGTGTTTCAATTCCATGGAATCGTTTGCCAATTTTGCAAACGATTCCCTTATCGATTCCAGTGGGCGCGAATGACGTCACCACGCACGTTGCATAGCTTACGCAAGCTACGCAACGTGTGTGGCGACATCATTCACCAGTGCAACCAGCAGGAAACATGCCGCCCAAGCGGCACAAACGCTCGAAAGTTTGGTTACATTTCACGAGAAAGGATGACACCAGGGCAACTTGCAATACTTGCAAAGTAGATCTTTCATCAAAGGGAGGAAATAATACAGATATGCAGAAACATTTGCACACACAGCAATAACTGGGAATGAATGTCGCGTTTTCGATCCGTTCCGGAGTGAATGTCAACCCAGCAGCAACGTTAGCACGTCCTTTGTTATCCTTTTTTCCAAATGAGAACCAGATAAAGAACCGAATCGTTAAGCAGAATCGAAAATGGAATCGGAATCGTAAAAATCTTATCAATTCCCATCCCTAGTGTTAACGTTTACTCACCTCGTCTACATGTTCGAAGGCGTTGATAATGTCGTAGGGCAGACAGGACAGCAGGTCGATGACGAACCACGTCTTCATGTAGTTCATCCGGATCAGCTTGGCGTCTGATATAACTTCTCCAGCTGGACCCACAAAGGTGGTGTGGAAGTTGAGCACGATGTCGATGAGAAAGATGACGTCGACCACGCTGTCCACGACCAGCCAGGCCAGGTTATTCTGCTTGGTCTTGAAGGAGACGTTGTAGGGCACCATGATGGCTGTGTAGAAGGTGAGGATGAGGATGACCCAGTCCCACGTGGTCTTGAAGGTGCAGTAGTGGAGGATGATGTGTGGAGGAGTCTTAGGTGCTTCCTGTTTGTACTGAGGCAGGATGTCTGATCCCAGCTGGAGAGCCTTTTATTTTTTAGAGGAAACACAAGAAGATAATCATATGTTGAGTCTTTAGACAGACTCTAGATCTTTTACCTTTAAGCCACTTTACTGGTTTAACTTAAGGCATTATTAAGTGGATGCACAGATTCTGATTCAAACCTGGGCACCGCTCACCTCGGCCAGTCTGGACGGCTTGTGGCTGACCTCAGTCTTGTTCAGTGGAGGTAACTGCTGCACCGCATTGCGATTGTTGGTTAATGCCCGAGTCAGCCTGGCAAACTTTGTCCATCCTGACAACAGACAGCAACACAGGCGATTATATGAAGACGCACAGCACAACATGTGCTGCACCTTCGTAAGGTCTTTACCTTATTATGTGAAGTGCTATGAGATGACATATGTTGTAAACTAGTGCTATATAAATAAAACTGAACAGAATTGAATTAAAACTATAGACACAACAGTTTAGACTAGGTCAGACACAATGCATAACATACATATATCCCAAATTGCAGTCTTGATGTTTTGCTAATTGTGTTGTTCCAATTTTCAGTTAATTGCTCGGCCCTACTTCCATCCATTCTTACACAGAAATGAAGCAAAATTGAATACAAATGTCACCACATTTTAATTGTAGAGATGTTTCCAGTGGCAGTTAAGGTAATATTAGTTTGTTTTTCCATTGAAGAAGTTGTAGCAAGTCATCATTGAAAGGTTGGAGCAAAACTCTGTGACAATATTACTGATATTAGAATTTTAGCTCTGTGACCTGTACCTGTATCTTTTTTTCTGATTTATAAGACTTATAATAATACATTGAAGTTCCCAGAAAGTCCCCTAAAGACTCTTTTCTGTGTAACAATTTGCATATTTACAAGTTTTTCCATGGCAATAATCCCTTCCTGCTTTAAAATGGCTTCAGAATCAGCAGATCTATGAAGACCCCGTCTCTCTCTTCACCCACCCTTCTACAACTCACTACAGCTCGAGCACACCAGCTCACCTATGGCTCTGCTCAAACAATGTAAAACTACTGCAAATGTAATATTGGAGTAATTCAGCCGTACATGCTTTCACTGATTCTAAAGAAGAAGAATGATTGAGAGAGGAAAGGTTCTTTAGGTTTGTTACATGTGATTTTCTGAGACTGTCATCGGTAAACTGCACTTTCAAGGTGGAAATGCTCAGTTGTTTGCTCATGATGTGTCTTCTAGCATTAAGAAAACATCATATAACCATGTTAACAAGGTAAAACCAACCACTTGATTTTTCCCCCGAGAGATTGATTTGCATCCATATCTTATTAGATATATATTCTATGTTGAGTAAATGCTGCAGTATCTGTACTATCAGAAGAACAATATGGTTCAGCAGCTCCATGATAATGATGGTGTGACAGCTCGTGTACAGTCGGCTTCATGGTGTTTCTGTCTTCATTGTAATTTCTTGTGTTTTCTTGCAGTGTTCTCATACAGCTACCTTCCCCATATGGTCCGACTGACTCTGCTTGATGTATGTAAAAAGTCTCAGTGCCACACTTAACCCCCAGGGACATGGCACCGCGTCGACCCACAGAGACTAGCGTTCACTGACCCGAACACACAACACCTGGACAGTTGTATGTTACACACCAGGAAGCAAACGTCTGTTAAGTCACAGCCACTCACATGTACTCGAGACTTTTGGCTGCATTTCGCCCTCCATTGTCCTTTATCCTCATGGTTGGACTTTTTAAGAGAAGTCCTAACATCTACAGTGTAAAATGCTACAAATGTTGTGAAAGAACCTCACCTTTAGCTGATTCATCTTCAATGGGCTGCTTGAAAAGCGTGATGTCTCTGAAAGTGCAGAGAAAAAGCACCACCTTGTCATTCTCGTTTCTGATCGGGGCGACCTGCATGTAAAGCCATATTGGTGTTCCTGTTCGAAACAATACAAAATAAGAGTTGAGTTGTGAGAGGACAAATGGAAAACGTAAAAGAAACTAATAGCACCTGAGCAAATTTTACTTTAAGTCATACTTCATGCATTTTAAGATTTTTATAAAATCATATTTGATGATTGAATAGTCATACTTACTATTTTTGGCATAGAGAAGCACCTCATAGAAATTGGACTCATAGCTGTCAAAGGTTTGTTTGATGCTGTCTATAGTCTTCTTATCGGTCAGATCACCATACATGAAACTGCAAAAGAAATATAATAAGCGAGTTTGACACAACACAACTGAAACATGCAAATCAGAGGTCACACTGTCTTGAAATAACAACATTACTGTTAAAATTTCTATTTTATTTCTGGTCCTCTGTTTGCCAGATTTGACCACTTCCACCAACAATTTAATTAAAGTTCACCAAATTAAGGAACTGAGATTCTACATGATAAAACAGTTGAAATGATCTTTGCAATATTTATTTATCAATGCAAGCTTTCAGTCAAGCATCAGCAAGAAAGACTGTTAATACAAAATGCCTGTGCCACTGGACCATGTGAGCAAACTAAAGTAAACCATAACCCCTCCACTGTGACTTTACATTCAAGTCATCATAGGTCAAACAGCATCTTACTTGCATGTGCTGCTCCTGTGCATGACCTCAGCTCTGTGGTATCCAGACAGCTTGCAGAATCCATCGTTGCTGTAAACAACTGGCCACTGCACGATCTGTGCATTTCCCAAAAGGAAACTGGTTTCTGGGACAAAGCAAAGCAAAATACATGAAATGCCACAGTGAGGAGGAGAACTGCACCTGTAGAGCAACCTCGCATCACAACTGGAGTTATGCAACCGCAATCTCACTGAACTTTGGCAGATCAGTGCCATGAATTAGGAAAAAATGCTTATATTACTTAGTCTTATATGTATAATACATTATTTTAATTGCCACATATATTATAATGGAAACAAAGAGCAAAAAATATCAATAATTAAAGCGGCGGTAAACAGTAGCAACCAGACGAGTCACTATACAGATAAAATGTTTATGTTCCACCTTTAATGCAAATTAAATATTGATGAGGAGCTGAAAAGTTCCTCAGTTTTACAACAGTTTGAGAGGAGCTGTAGTCTCAAGACAACATTTTCTACAAATTGAATTGCACAGTGCACATAAAAACTGTCAAATGTGTGTTATCTGAACTAAATGCTTCAGTTTTGGACAAGCTTGTGTTATAATGGATATATCCACTCTGCAGACGTGCACAGGCAGAACCAATGGTGGCCAACACAGAATAAAGTCTGGCCACTCAACACAACCAGTAGTGAAGCCTGTAAGAAGGCTATACACATACTCATAGAACTGGAGTTACATGCATACAAACTACTATGTTTCTGACAGAGCTTTTTCTAGATGTTTGTGCCTCTGTTGTTCCCATACAGATGCATTTTAATGGCAAAACCAACCATCCGACCACAAACAACCAAACAGTTCTGACCAACCAGAAAATGTTCACACAAATTAATATTACTGTCATGAATAAGTGTTTAGACAATATATTTAAAAAAGTATCTGTTATTTCTATGTAAATAAAGAATCTGTTTGTACATGGTTTCATTAGTTTAGCTGTGGGTTTAGTTGAACCTCTTCTCCAGACTGTTAAAGGGACTGTAGGGATGAAACCTACTTTGAAGAACTCTGGAAACAAACTGCTGAACAATCTAAGACTGACCCAGAACCAAAAGGAACAAAAGGCTGGATGGACATCGTGTTACGTCTCAAGTAGGTCGTTGTCCTGAGCAGAACAAGGACGCTTTTGACATAAGAGTCTTACGTGTTACCCCTTTATATGCTCTATATGAGCTGTTACTTACTTGTTACGGAAAAAATGACCCCCAAAAAATGACTATTTGGCCTTCAGCGATTTGCTAAAAAAAGAAAATTATTGAGAAAATGTGCCACCGTAAAGTTAGGAATGGTCTCAGTCTTGCACTGTCTGCAGGTTAGAAGACAATAATAACTACATTTCAGATTATTCACTGACAAATGTTTAGAAAACATTATTGACGTGAACAATAACTTTACAGACACAGAATGTATGCATCTGTAGTTGCAATAAAAACCTCTCAGACTTACACACCCATGCAGCCTGTCAATCTGACAGATTACATTCTAATAACAGTATTAAAACCATTGGCTGTTTTGCTGCGATGTGTTACCTTTCTGAAAAATATTAAATTAAAGCTCTCCTTAGCGGGACATCTGAGATAGGATACCATAAAATGCAGCTGTGCCAACTTTAACAAATCACATTATACATCATCTTATGCAAATCCAGTCTTCATAAGAACGCATGCTCTTATATTTACTCTGTCACTATCTATGAGGGCTGAAATAAAAACAAAATAAAAACCCAACAGGGCAATTTTACCCTTAAATGTCACTAAAGAGGCGCCATGCATCAAATATGAAGCTGCAGATAAAGTAAATAAATAATGTCTGATTCTGGCCTGCATGAGATTTTGCACACATTTGCTATATTTTTGATGTTATTTATTAATGTATCATGTCATTAACATAATTGCATCACACTGCAAACACTTGATTTTGTCTTCTTACACACTAAATGTTTTCCTTACATCAGATTTCCTTGAATTATCCCTCCAATAAATGAAATTTTACTGGAAAGAGTGGCCCTTAAATCACCATGAGGCAATAATACATTCAATTAATAGTCTTTAGTCGCAGCTAAATCATATAATTGACAAGTCTTTTCTCCTCTGGGAAAACAAAATGCTTGTTTTTACAGGTAATGGTGAAGAAAAATGAGCATTTCTTAAGAATATCATAAGAACACGCTGTTACAAAGATGAGACTTATTACATAATTCATCAGTGCGCATAAAAGGCTCTGTCGGGCAAAACTGTTTAACTTAGAAGAGAAGAGTTTGCTGATTCTGTTTTCCAATAAATTACACAACTTTTGCATCTATGATAATATACCTTAATAATTGACAACAACAACAAAAATAAACATGACTTAATTCTTGTCTTCATGTTCGATAAAACTCACCGCTGGAGCGCCGGACTATGTTTTCCAGGAAGGTGTTCTGCGGAGCCACCAGCCCTCTCTTGCCCCCATGCATCCTGGAGGATCAGGACGGAGCTCGGTGCTGTTCGGTGCTGGAGCTGGTGGAAACTGTTCTCTCTGCGATCTGACCGACAGGACCACAGGAGTCAAGTTCACATCAATGATGCACTGTGTGTCCGGAGTGAGGTTTCACAAATAAAAGCCCCAATGTGGCTGCAGGTACAAATTATGTGCAATAAAGGATAAATGGTAATTAATATGCTTAAACTGTCATTTTCAGTGAGCTATAAATAAGAACTCAAAAGCCTTAACACACAACATCTTCACTCACCAAATTAAGACCTCTTTTCACACATATCTTGAACAAATATTACATGACATCAGTCTTTTTGACAACATTATTTTTGGACATGTTGCCTTTATTTGATAACTACAGTCCAGGTAAACAGGAACGTGAGCAGGTGAATGTCATTCAACACATACATGTGCCCTAACTGCAACAAATAATCAATTGGTTGCCAATTATTTGTCATATGCAGGTTAACGCACAGTCAACTTTGCAATGAAATGTTTTCGACAAGAAGCACCAATCAACTATTTGCAATACTATAAAAACTAAAAACATTAAAATAAATAAATAAAAAACACCAGGGAAAAATGCAAAATATTACCAAAAATATCAAAAATAGGAAAAATATAAACATTAAAATAGAAATAGCATTGGATTATGGGCAAAATAAGGCTTTCATCAGCTTTAGGAAATGCTGATCCACGTTTTTCACCATGTTTAGACATTTTTTGGACCAGACAACTGAATGAAAATCTTCCATCCGGTCTCCCCAAATGAGCCCTTGCGTGAAAAAAATTATACTTTTATTTTGAAGGACACTCTATTGATTTTCCTGTGGTATTCTGGTATTATTTTCTCTAACTTTACAGACACATGGCCTGGCCTGAAATTTCTGCTGTATTCTGTTGAAACATTAAGTTTCTGATTTGTGATGAGGAGAGTTGGAGTTTGGGACTTGTCCATGTTCCTTTAACCCTAACTGAAAAATGGCAGCACATATATTAAGATTAAGATTAATATAATGATGAATGTAATGAAAATGTATT
>OMNN01055018.1:7949-23242 GCA_900302755.1 Chromis chromis
GTGTACTGCATATGCTTTATGCCCTTATGCATAAAATACATCTTGGAAGCATATGTTGCCAATGCACTAACTATGTCTCCCTAATTAACTTATATAGGTCTTCCAGCTATGCAAAAAGAGCATTTCTTTTCTCTGTGCTTGGAGTGTGGCTTAATATACCCCCATGTCTTTTATCCGGCATCCGGCTTCCTGCCTGATGGAATGTAATTGGCCTCAGGAGAGAGTACGCTGTAGGATGAAGTGATGATCACTAAGATTTAGAACGAGCAGAGCGGGCACTTCCTGGTTTTTCGGTGCCAGCCCACTGAAAGGACGCATGATTTGAGGTGGGGATTGCCTGTTCTGCTGTTCTAATGCTACAGTCGCCTCATGATAATTGCCTTACTCAGAGCTGCGTACACCTTTAACACGTCTTGGCCTGGGTAATGTAAAACTGACAGGCGCTGGCCTCATTTCCTTTCTCTGTGCCACTCAAGCAGCAGTTATGTTGGAGCAAATAAAAAGGGGCAGGTCAACTATGAACTGGATTTATGATGGAGCTTACTGCAAAGGTCATCAGTCAACAGTCTGACTGTACTGACTGTAATAGATGCTACATATATGACGTTTTAAGCAGGGAGTAAAGCTGCTGAAATGAGATAGAAGAACACTACACCTTTGTTTTTTTAATTGCTTTGAAGACTAAAAATGTCATGAGAAAACAAGCTTTGCATGTTTAGGCTCATTATTTTCCTGTCTAAAGTAGAGTGATTGAAAATGCATCTATATGTTAAACTTCTTGGAAACCAGTGCCCTCTTAATCAACGAAACAAATATGTATAATCATATTCAGAGCATCCTACATATGCTATGCATACCATAATAGATCATACCAGTTAAACTCCGACCCACGTGCCAGAAAAAAGAAGATCTCTGTTTCATTAATTATTAACAATACTGGTGAAAGTAATAAATAATAAAATAAAAAAATAAAATGAAAGAGTATTAAAGTAAATAATATATAAGCCGAGTTCATTGAAATAAACAAAAGACACCAGTTAGCAAAAAAAGTGTTGCTGGTGCCAGAGCACTTCAGCTTAACAGCAGTGTTTGCCTTCCCTGGGGTCTGGATCCCCCCAAAAGGTTGTAGGATGTACAGGATAGCTGAAATGGACAACAGAAAAAACACATTTCTGCTGCACAAATTTGTCTTTGAAGGATTTTTCTAATCATTGTCATTGTGTGGGAGGTACTTGAAAACTTGACCTCTTCTGGTCTATTGGGACAAGTTTCATTCACAAAACAATAGCTCAGGATGAGAAAGTGTCTCGTTTATATGCTGCCCAGTTGCGCCCTCAGGTGGAGCTTCCTGCGGTTTAATGACATTAAGTTACTGGTGTGTTGACTGACCGCCATATGGGCTGCATGCAGGTTGTAAAAGACTTGCATTTGTCCTCCATTCAGTGAAGGGGAAGTCTCTGCTCCCCTGTGTCTGCTAACAGCGGCAGTTGTGTTGATGAAGTTGTGAGGTTGTTATCTGGCAGCTCAATGGTTTAGTTACCTTTCTGAGGCTCATGCTAATGTTATACTGATATCTACAATGCTAATACAGACTGCTAATGCTAACATTTCAGATCAGTGTATTTCATACATTTTTTCAAAATTATTGAAACTATTGGAACTATTGAATTATATTATTTCCAAATTTCAGAAAATTGGGAAGTCATGACATTTATTTTTGTTTTGGTGATTCATATTTCACATTTCGACCAGTTACGATTCTTCAGTTCTGTAGAGAGAGGCAGACGATCTGTTCAGGGCTCATATGATAATCTGGATCACCTCCGAGAAAATATAAGAAAATGTGAACATATTATTTACATGTGCTATTTAAGCTAATGGATTGTGCTAACACATGTTCGTATGACTGATTCCCATGTGGCCCTTTTGCCTCCTTATTTTTATGGGTAAGACTGAAGCAGCAAAAGATCATCCACAGTTTATGTTTACTTCTGTGAGGCCAGCGTTTCGTGATACCCAACCTTTGGCTGATAAAAATCTGTTTAGTCTTCAAGTTCTGTCTTCTCTAACTGCATCTGCATATGACACAGTTTTGGGACCTCATTTCATTTAAAAGAAATCTTGATCAAACCCCACAGTCATGGCCAACCCAAAAATGGTTCAAACAATACCTAAAATAGCAGGTGCCATGAAAGAATCCATCAGTTTAAGAGAAAGAATTTGAATTTCATGAGAAAGAATTTGATGAACACCAGCAAATAAAACAGACTGAATATACTTATGTGTGCTGCAAAGTCATATTAGCTAAGAGAAAAACCTTTGTACATTGTTTTCTTCCCGTCTTTTTCCCCCCGTCTTCTCCCTCTTTCCTTGTTATGAGGCAATACATCATAAGATATTAGACAGTGAGGAAATTATCCCATATATTGAAGGCCAACACTGCCATTTAGAGGAAAAAGCCCAATTCAATCACCTCCCTGTGTTTGCTCTCAATAAGGGACAGTGCTATTTTTACCATTCTATAGCGGCAGAAGGAGGGGGATAGGAACTCGCTGAGGGATTCCCCCGCACTGCGGTGATATACCGCTTCAGGGCCATCCCCAGGGAGAGCTCCGAAAATTACATTGAAGTGACTCAAATTGCTTTACTGAACGGGGGTTCATATAGAGTACACGGTGATTACATATCATATCATCGTTTTTCCTGTCCCAAAATGTGAAGTTAAGCCAGAGAAAACTTGCAGAGCTGCGGCCATTTATTTTTCATGCAGTGCGCCTTTGTCAGATGTGATAATGATTCATCTTTCTTTTTCAGTTTATTAACACGTTTTGTCTTCTGCTTCTATTGTGTTGCACTCTGTGATGATGTGCGAGTTGGAGCATATGCAAACAACAGAGCACATATGACATGTGACACGGGATATTTCCTAGATTCTGGTGGCGGAATCATGACATAGCAGTCAGTATGCTAGCACTGCAGAGAGAGAGAGATTAAATTGAATATGGGTCAGTTCGCAGCCAAAACTCTGCTTATCTGAATTCTCGCTCACCCTGAATGGAAGTGATCATCCAGTCGAGTTAATTGAATAATTGAGGCTTGCTGGAAATCATTTCCACTGGTCACTGTCATTATCTCTGCTGAAAACATGTGAATAACCAAACAACAGTGGTTAAGCTGGGCGTAGTGGGAATACATGTGTTCTGGGGAACGAGCGAGTTTTCAATAATTCATAACCCATAGTCCTAGTTCATAGAAAATCAGAGCCCACCTCCTTAAAAAAAAAAAAACTGTTCCAGGGCAGGTAATGCAAAGCTGTACTCATCTGAAATTCATTTTGATTGTCTGTATGCATGATTGATGAGGAATCCTTGGCCGCGTGTTTGCACAGGCTACATGGTTGATTTGAATCATTTATGTCTTACGAGGCGCTCACAGGGCTGCCCACCTGCTGACAGAGTGGCGGGAGATGGAAACCTAAAGCATGATAGGGCTCAGGAGAGGTAGGGAGGAGGCAGAGCAAGGAGAAGGGGGAGAGGGGTCAAAACAAGGCAGTGTGAAAGACATTAGTCATTTGTAGGGAATGATGGAGGGTAAAGTTATAGTGGTAATGGAGGAGAGGGGGGAGGCGAGTCTACAGAACTGATTCATACAGCAAATTTAATTTCCACCACATGCCGGGATCAGTCCACACTGACTACTTTAATGGGACTATGACTGATAACAGTTCTTGCCCTTCATGTCACAAATTTGTGAAAAATGACAAGGATTTATTTTCTAGTCACTTAAAGCAACTGAAGATGATTTAACTCCATTCTGTTGCTAGTAGCATCATATTAACAGTGTATATATCTGCCAGGGCTGTTTAACTATAGAATATAAGAAGGCCGTCCCTGCTACTGGATGTCATGTTGAGGTCGATCTGCTAGGGGCTCCTATTAATGACACCTCCTTCTCTATTTGCATTGTCACATTCAAGAACAAATGAAGTGCACTTTATTTTGCTTTAAAACAAATGTATCTTTATTGAACACGTACAATATTAGCTTCAATATTATATAAAAGGCTTTAACATAGGTTTTGACATGCAACCTCTCAATTGGAAAATAATGCTGCATCACCGACTACAGGATATTATTAAGATTATTGTGCCAGAGAGAGCAATCAGGGAGCGTTGCACCATCTTGCATGATCTCATGGGAAAGCAGATGAAAAAAAAAAAAAACAGAGGTTGTGGTGCAACAACTTGCTCTAACACTATCAGTACTTTGCAGTGAGGGGAAAAAAAAACAAAAGCAGGATAAATGAGTCTGTATGAGGAAATGTTTGAAGACATGTGGTCACTGTGGTTTGTCTGGTCCTCAGAGAGAGCTGCTGGTGAGATTTTAATGATCAGTTTTAATATCTGTTGCTAACGTTAGCGCTCAGGGCTAGCATGTTTAATATTGCTTGGCAACAGTGTTTGCTGCTCAGGGCGCGATAATCATAACCATCCTGATTTTAACTCGTAAACATCAAAGATGTGTGATATTATTAGGGTGGCCTCGTTAAGTCTGTGAACAATTGAGGAGGTTTAGGACTGGATCTGTTGACAGCTCACATAATGTGGGATGATTCAGACCAAGATCTGAGACCCGATTTCCTGTCCAGTAGATGAGAGATGTGAAACCGGTGACAGTCTTTCCAAAGCCCATGTAATGTGAGGCTGACTTTAACTTTTTTTATTTATTTTTTTTGTTACTTGTGATTCCCCCTAAGTATTTATGGAAGAGCAGAGCTACAATACTGAAGTTTCACTTAATAAATCATAATTTGTGCAGTTGCAAGACTAACTTTAGCGTGTGCACCTGTTACTTCTATTGTTGTTTTCAAGATAATACTTATCATTGTGTGTACTGCATCGGAGCAATGAACATTGAGCTTCACAACAGGGTCTACTTGGATAATATTGATTATTCTGATGTGCATTTACCAAACACCAATAGGTAAAATAGCCACTGGGAAATTCGCCTCTTATTGATCAATGTATAGATTTATTTGATCTATTGGCAGCAGAAAAAAACAACAGAGGATTGAGAGAAATTGGCACCATAAGTTCCACGGCATCTTAAAATAGCCAACCAGCAGTCCAAACATCCAAATATTTAGTTTACGCTGAGACAATCCAGAGCAGAAGTATTTTGTGTAGTTACACATTTGTTCTGGAGCTCAGGTTCTCTATTTTAGCCCTTTAATTTGAGTAGGTTTACACCAATATGGTGTCCAAATTGCAAGGGGTCAAAAGTAAGTGGACACTTACTTGCTAAATGTCTCTTTTACAGTTGTACATCCTAAGTTTTTGCACAAAAGAGCCCCACAAGAGCTGACATTTAGATTTGAGTGGAGATGTCTGTCAATATGAGAAGTGAAGTTGTGATAATGCAGATAAAGAACAGAGTAATGAGGATAAATACGCACAAATATTCCGTTTTTTAAAGGTATATTTGTGTGATAATTGAGTTAAAACAATCATAAAACTGTTGCAGATTAATTGAACTGTTGGAAGACTCCATTTTTTAAAGATATACATGCTGTTCAGAAGAGGTATTAGCTTCAAACAGAATCACTGAATAATGTGGTTGGATGGGGTTTGCTTTAGAGAGGGCAAAAAAAGATGATTTGTGCTGGCAGATGATAATAGTACCACAAAAGGTAATTGCTCCTTAATAGCAGACATTTCTTCCCACATAATTTGTAATTACTACAATTTGCCAGTGTTTGGGGGCTGCAGGCTACCAAATAAGCCATGGTTCCACCACTATACGTTCATGGCTCAGTGCCAATGAGCTTTCCTTGTCATGCTGTGTGACCAATCTGTATCCTGTGCTGACTAAGATCTTCCCTTTCACATCTCTGTGTGCTAACCAAACCTGGAAAACACACTCACTGAGTATGAAGTATTACTAAAGAGAAAGGAATAATTTAGTATTCAGTCAATGGCTTGAATTTGCATAATTTTATATCGTTCTGTTTTTTGTTTGTTTTTTTGTTGTTGTTTTTTTCTCATGAAAATGCAAAACCTGTGTGTTTTGTAAGCATTAGTAACACAGTGTTTCAGGCTGTGCAAAGAGACAAATAACTACTTTAGTTATGTAACACTTCTGTCACCCATGAACATTTTGGGAAGACATGCTCATTGCGGTGGCCGTTTTTAATCTTGTTTTGTTGCCATTTGGTACGAACCTGAAAACTGCAGCACCACACGGACATGTGTGCCTTTACTAGTGCCAGCTTGGTGCAGGCTGGTTTCGTTTCAGTGCCACAGCGGGCAGAGGGGAGATCATGGCATTGCCCCGAGAGAGAGAGAGAGAGAGAGAGAAAGAGAGAGAGGGGGGTGGGGGGGAAGAGAGAGAGGTGCAGACAGACAGCGAAAAACAGAAATAGAGGAGAGAGACTGTTAGCTTGGGTAAGTGGATTATGTGATGTGGAGGGAAGGAGAGAGGGGCTCTTTGCTCTATCGGCGCTGCTGCTTCTGCTCTGGTCAAATACTACTCGAATCAAGGGAAAACAAAAACATTTATTACACAACCGCCCTAAAGTATCCTCATGGCTGGACTATAAGCACTTCTTGCTAATATTTGTTTGGCTTAGGGGCCAGATGGCAAGGGCTTGTTACACAGGAAGACACAGAAAAATAGAGTCTTACATGAACACAATGATTTGACAGAAAACCAACAATTTACTCAGTTATGAAGCCCATCTGTAAAATCTGCATGGTTTGCGCTGGCAGCTATGAGCTTATTGAGGTGACTCACATGGCAGCATTTTTTATCCTGATACTAGTCACAGGCTAACATTGGCAGAAATGAAAAGAATAATTGATCAACAGATAATCTGACAGTTTAAAGATCTGATCTTAGTTTTTTTCTTCTGTTTCTTCGATGTTATATCAGTATACATTGAGTTCCTTGTTTATACAGTACACGTGATTCAAGACATAATTTTGTACACTGATATTTTGCAATCTTTAATGCTAAAACCAAAAAGTTCTTCTCATTTAATTTTGATTTTACAGAATAACTATTGACAGCATAGAAAAAATAATCTATACCCATGTTAGCAGTTCTTGTGGTAGCTTTTGGTTTCTGCTAAATGCTGATGCTAGCATGTTAAGTGCCACAGTCCTAAAAATCCTGATGCTAAGCTACAGGTTGACCATCTTTGTTTGGTTAGTCGGTGTGCTAACGTTTACAAATTGGCACAAAATACACCTTAGGCATGCCATTAAGTGTATTAGGTGTTTCATGATAAAAAATATATAAATTACTAACAACCCAGAACCAAAGATTGTCACAGTAAGCTCATAAATTGAACTAAAAACAAAACAAACTACTCTAAGATTCAGCAGTGCTTTTATAGCAAATATCTCAGTTCAAACCACTTAAAGCCTATAATTCTTGATGAACAGTGACCATTGTGGCCACAAGGAACAATGGTAATTGCAAGTAAAGAGCCATAAACTCAGTGAACTGACTTAATAATATCAGCTTTCTACAAAATCTTTCTAAAGTTTGCAAACTCAAGCTACCATAAGCATCAAACCAGACAAAGTAAGGCTGTAACAACAAAGAAATCTTAACTGTATTTGATTGAGCATGGGTGCGTTTAAATACTTACAAATTCAACATTTCATGTGTTAGATGAAGAATATGAAATATCTTCCATTAAAAGTTACAAAATCCTACTTTAACCACAAGATTGACCTGCTAATACAGCTAAGACTGCTGTTACAAGAAGAGGTGAAAGAACTCCAAGGCTCTTACATACTGCAGCAGAGCTTTTGAGATTAAGTCCTTTTGATTCTGCGTTTGGGTAATGGGAAAATACCTATTAGACTTACAAATTAGCTATGACCTCAGAGGATAGCACAATAAAGTGTTACTTAAAGCACAAATTTCTATCTCCGTACCCATTGGAGAGCGAATAACCAAAGCTTGGCATCGAACCAAACTACTAAAGAAAAAACTAAATAACACAAAAAATAAATCACAAAAAGCAGCCTTTGGAACAGAGATGCCAATAAGTCACTATTTTAAAAGCCCAAGTGTCAGCCAATTTGAATTAAATGAAAGGCAACATATGTTTAAAAAGCTTTTGGGCATAATTACAGTTCAGCTCTGAGGTTTTGTGAATCACTGTGCCCATACTGGGAATACTCTTGAGGAGAGAAGTTTGTAGAATATCAGGTGGAAATTTTCTTTGAAAAATGTTTCACTAAAGCTTCAGCTCCATGAGTCAGCCTTCCCACACGTTGTACAATGGCACAAAACTGCATGGGTTACTGTATTCCAAAAGGTAGGGCAAAGGCACTTCAGTGAATTTGGCTGTGGTGTGTGAACCAGTTGGCCTGCACTCTTTCCAGCTTGTAGGATGCTGTGTCATGTCATAGAAATATTAGAAGAAGTAACAGCAGGGAATATTTCAAAGCTGTTAATGTTGTTTTTTAATGTGTGCCGCAGCCTGTTTAGTGAAATAAACCTCAAATTGACTGCCTGCATAAAATGTAGGAATAAAGAATTGAGTATGCATCAAGTTTGATTTATACTCTCTCTATTTTTTTCCTCTCCATAGGACTACACGTTGACCATGTATTTCCAACAGTACTGGAGGGACAAGCGTCTTGCCTACGTAGGAATCCCCCTCAACTTGACCTTGGACAACAGGGTTGCTGACCAGCTCTGGGTCCCCGACACCTACTTCCTCAACGACAAGAAGTCATTCGTCCACGGAGTCACTGTCAAAAACCGCATGATCCGACTGCATCCAGATGGAACTGTTCTCTACGGACTGAGGTGTGTTATGCGTAATACTGCGACAAATTTACTGTTATTCACAAACCAAGAGACGAGGACTGAGTCTTTATGTCCTGTAGCTTCAGTTTTTCTTTGGCTTCTGAATTCACAGGGTAAAAAAGGGCCAATGGCAAGGGATGCAGTTCAACTTGTATCCCTTCTTTTGTTTTATATTTGATTCGTGCACCACCCACGCCTCCCCCATTTGCCCAGATTTAAAGTCTCTACCTGCTGCAACAGAATATGAGTGAACAACAGACAAATTTTTCTAATTGTCAACAATTTCTACACCCATGCAGAAACCAAACCTAGAATGAATTCATCCTACATCCGATGTAGATTAAGCCTGATGTAACTTCTTCAGTGCTGTTGTTGCCTAAACATGATACAAAACGCATTAGTGAGCCATGCTGTTGCACTGCATGACATCGTCTTTCATTACTTAGAAAACGGGCACTGCAGTTTATTTTGAATGCCACATACTGCTGCTGTCAATACTTACAAGAACACCAAATGTGCATTAATCCACCACGAAAATAGTCACCAACACACGCACCCCGATGTTAGTAGTGTTTCTTTAAAACTGCAGTGCCCTGCTGTTTTTAGGAGATTAGAGTTACTATTCATTTTGACAAACCCTGCTATTCTTTTGTGACTACTTTTCATTAACTTGGGACATAGTTTCACTGACAAGGTACGGCAGTGTAAAAGTAATAAAAGACACTCTAATGCATTGTTGGTTTTGGTCATCTAATTAGATTTGTTATAAATAAGAACAATACAGAATGATGCCAGTCTAATCCTATGCAATATGTGCTCCAAAATGTCCTTTAAGCCTGAGTCTTTAAATCTTAAGTTGAGTCTAGATGTTATTTTCTGTGCAGCAAGTGAGTTTATATTGTCAGAGCAGCAAAGCGTAATTTGTATGCCATACAAATAAGCGACCCTTCCCACAACGGGCAACAAAGTGATTGTCAGGGTCGAAAATGTTTCCCAGTATCAAGTTAATTCTATGTGTTTAAAGCCCTATTATGGCACCGCAGTCGTCCAAGCTGAGAACTTGGCAGCTCTCTGCTGCTGGCCGCTGAGCAGCTAGAGGATTATGTGTCAGGCTCAAGGGCACGCCGGCATTTGATTTTAAGTAAGGGAGGTTGCAGTCAGATCATTCATGACAAGAAGTATGAACAGGTTAGGGATGATAAAGAATGCAAAGTTCAGCTTCCAGCTGTTGTTTGATATTTGTTTCATAAAGCCCTTGTTTTGAATTTCCATTGATCTTTTCGACAGGCAGGTTCAGAGGAGTTAGTATGACCTATGAATATGGATGCAAGCTTTGAAATATTAGTGCAAAGCAAAAAGTGTGTGAATGCATGTGTGTGTTAGGATGTGTACTTGCATACTTGTGTTTGCATCTGTCAGTGTTCATACTTTATAGTCAAACAGCCATGCTTGATTATGCAAGTGGAGTTCATAGCATTTAGCCTTGTGGGCTACTTATAGACCTCTCAATGCTTTCAGGAGATCAAAGGCAGAGGGAGATGTGTGACGTGGTGTTTGTGATATGAGCTGTTACATAAATGAATGTCAGGTAAACCGGAGTATCATGCTGAATACAGATTTCTATCATGGTATTATGGAACCCACTCTATTCGTGCGTATTCTGTTTATTAGGGAGAGTAGAGCTGTTCTTATATGCAGTAGTGGGTTTTATTTTATTACAGAAATCTATATGACAAAATGCCTCTTTTCAGAAGTCTGTTTTAATTTATCATATCATTTTTTATTTGACACTTTTCTTTCCTGTGGAATTTTAAGGTCGTTGAACGTTGCACATATGCAGCTAGTTAGCTCACTAACTGTTCGCTGCAGTTGGGCAGAGCAACTACAGAGACAGACTTTTTATCATTTCACTCTTCACAGCGTAGTGTGTTCTCGTTTCAAGAACAAGGTAACTCTGAATTTAAAAGCTACTGTTAGCTGCTGCCATTAGTGAAGACTCTTCACCTTTGAGGCTGAGTAATAATTCTGCTTCACAGCTCAGTCTTGCAAGTTAGCCAGTTAAGTAGAGAGCACATACAGCCTCTGTATGTTCTGTGTTTGTTTGAAGCAGCAGCCTTTAAATAAATACTGTACAATAGTAATAGTAAACAAATAACTTTAGCAATAGTTGGTTAATTCAGAATGACTTTGATGTTGTTGTTCTAGCTAATGGGAGGAGACCGGCTACATTTGATGGCAGTTGGTGCCAAGATTATGATCTTAAAATGACATTGTGAAAAGTGATAATTAAAATTGACAAAAAGTTTTATTGCAGAACACATCTTTGTGAAATGATGACATACTTTATTATAGTTTATACTCTACACTTTATTATGCTTATTGAACAACCTCTTTTAATAATGACTTGAGTTTTAGGAGTTTCTTTGTCTCCTGGCTGATATATTTCTTGATATCACTTAATGATTTAATACTCGACACTTTGGGACTCCATAACTCTTTGCCCAAAGATATTCCAATATAGTATTTGGTTAATGACTAATCATTTCAGTTTTAAGATGTTTCATTATTAGCAGACAGACGTCCATGTCCATAGCTACTTGATCAATTTCAGGGGAAGGTCATGTATTAGAAATACAGATGATAAAATATACATAATCTTTAATGTGCAGTCTATATGTCGGTGTGTTTCAGACCCCATGTTATGTTGTTGTAATTTTGGCTGTATGATATCCCTTAATGGGTTTCCACAGCCTCATCTGAGTGTTAACTGAATGAAGACATCCAGTGGCTAACTGCCAAGCAGCCGGCTTTTAATCAGGCCAGACTTAGCCTAAATCATTTTGAATTTGCATTTCACTTCGCTGCTTATTTTAACTGTCTGATTATCAGCCGTTTGAGCTCACACATCTGATAAACAAAGGGATACCTCCTCATGACCCACTTCAGGCACTAAACTCTGCCAGAATGTGTTGCCTTAATATGGTTTTTATTTTCACAAATTTTTCCCTTAATCACAGGATGGAGGGCAGCCAGTTTTGGTGAACAGGACGCTCACTGATTCAAAAAACAAGACTGTGGACTGCTTGTCTGCCTGTGATCTATAGCATCATTATGTATACAGTTACATAGTCAGCATTTTAACTTAGAGGCAGCGCAATAATCTTATTTTAAGATGACAATGCCAGTAGTCTCCGGTAATATGAAGCCAACCGAGGAACTTGGTGAAAAGACAAATGGACATTTAGTTTCCTTAAAAGATGAAAGGCGAAGTCAAGTGCTATCACCTTAATGCTTTCATCTAATTGTATTTCCACAGTCCCTTATGCTGCAGCTGCTTACCTGCATTGCTGTTTTTATAACATTTTAAAAGGGCTATTCCTTACACCCTTCCTATCTATCTTTCTTTCAATACAGTTTATGTAAATCATATGCAGTATCTAGAATACATTATTTCTCATTCCTGCCTCCTCTCTGTCTTGGTCGTCTTTTTCAGGATAACTACCACAGCAGCGTGTATGATGGATCTCAGGAGGTATCCCCTGGACGAACAGAACTGCACTCTGGAGATAGAGAGCTGTGAGTAGAGAGGCCTAATGCCTTTAGGGCTGACCATTCAACACAGCACACAGCCTGAAAGTCTCTCGTGTAAAATGTCTGAATGAAACATTATCAGACCTGGTTCTTTATTATTCTTTTTGGGTTTACCTGATGTGACAATACTGTGACCAATGACACATCCTCAGCTCATTTCGTTCATTTAATATCATGCATCTATAAAGATTGGGCTCTTGTAATAGACAAAAAAGTTTTGTTGCAACAGAGGTTGATTTATTCGGTTTTTAAATCAAGCTCTCTGCTGTATGTGTAAACCCGAAGCCCAAGTTGAGAAAACCCTGGTGGCTCCACAGGGGTTGTTTTTGTCAGACTTTATAAAGCTCTCTTCCTCACCATGGAAGACCTCATACAACTGCCCTCTGTGCAAGTTTATGATAGATTGGCTGATTCATAAATTCAACATCCGTCTTCCATGTGTCCCTTGTTGCTCACTGGTTCTGATTCTCTTTACTGAGAGTGTAGCAGCTACAGTCTTAAGGAGGAGAACAGCCTCTTGTAAGTGTGTAGCAGCACGAAAGCAAAAATAGTACTGGCCTACATCCAAAGATTTTGTGTGGGTAAAAGTTACATTCCAAGTCCAATAGTAAACTGTGGATGCACCAGAAATATTAATGTGATATTCATTTATTTTTGGCCAGGAATAAACTGTAAACTCAACGTTGGTGTGACTAACTTGTTGGCAAACGGTTCACACAGCCAGCAGAGACTGACCAACAAAAACATTCACTTGTTTTAATGACCACCTAATTTAGGACTGAACAATTAGGGGAAAATAGCTAAATATGTTTTTTCTTTTTTTCTGACAGATATTGCAATTTGATTAGTGATGCAATTTTTTAAGGTCACATTCAATATTCAGTTTGTAATAAATGTAAAACACAATGTGATCGAGCATCACCACATTAGATACAATCAATTTACCATTGACAGAACAGTTTAAACTCTGGGTCAGATGTGCTGCGAAATATACAAGGTGTGGCTATTAAATACAACTTGGCTTATGTCAAGTCAAACCACGGCGTTCATGCGTGAACCGCATAGTATACAGTATTTAATTGGCAGCATAAAAAACCCTGGTGACCATACCGCCTTGTGGATGTCCGATCCCGTCAGATCTCGGAAGCTAAGCGAGGTAGGGCCTGGTCAGTACCTGGATGGGAGACCGTGAGGGAACACCAGGAAGCCTGGGTGAATGCAGTGTGAGACTGAGTGGTTGGTGGTGGTCGGAGGGGCCGATGGAGCAGATTGGCAGCCTGGCTTCCGTCAGTCTACCTCAGGGCAGCTGTGGTTACATACGTAGCTTACCACCATCGAGTATGGAGTGAATGAATAATGCAATGTAAAGCATCTTTGAGTGTCTAGAAAAGCGCTATATAAAACCAATGCATTATTATTATTATTATTAAAGTCTTGATCTGCTTGAAATTAAATCAAATTGAATTACATTAGTCTCATTAATAGCCACACCTTGTATGTCCTAAATTGATTTTTTTGTGATTTGCTATTTTCATTGTTTGATATTGCGATTTTCATTTGAAATTAAGTAATTGTTCGGCTCTAACCTAATTCATATAAGTATAATATTGTCTCTGTTGGATCTCCACTATCTACTGAGGGAAATGTGGCTTTTTAGCTGGTAAATGCTCCCCTGCGCTAACGAGCTAGCCACTACCTTTGACTGCCTGCTGTTAGGTGATGGTAAGGCGGTACCAGTGACTTCATCTGAGCATTTACATGGAAGATATCTGCCTACTGTGGCTGTAAGCAGGGTTGATGAGTAAGACTGAACCAAAACAGAAAAAGTGTGGGCTGTAAAACCGAAACAACAATTTGAAAGGTGTCACGTTGAGCTGAGAGAAACTGCATTGTTGAGTAATAATTCTCTGTGGATTTGCCATTGAGTGATCTCGATCCCATTACACATAGATCTTTGATCCATTGTTGATAAAAAATATATATTTTTAAAACTGTTGACTAGAGCAGCTTTAAGTTTGAGGTTTTACATATTTATACTCCTCTTAGTTTAATGCTAATGTCTTATTATGATCCAGCATTTTTCAGTGAATTTCAGCACTACTCCTAAATAAATCATCACTTTGCCTTCTAATCCTTTACACTTGGAAACACCAACTATAGGATGGGATAGAAAACATGCAGTTTAACCCTTTAAGACCTGAGCCTCAAAATGTCCACCTGATCTTTTTTTCTTATTTTGATTACAAAAGGGTAAAAAAAAATGTCCTGTGAGTGCTGGTGCCCATTTTTACAGAAGAAACTTTCAATATCTGGCAGTTATCAGAGTGTAATAAAGGTTAAAATGATGTTGCGCTTTACAGCCAAATAGTGTCATTATGGTAGTTTAATTCGTATCCGAATGGAATTACCGTATACGAATGAAATGATTGTATACGAATGAAATTACCATATACGAATGAAAATATATAAATTATCATATACGACGTTGCGCTTTACAGCCAATATGGTGTCATTACGGTAATTTTATTCGTACCCTCCCAGGAATCCATAGATTTTTTTCCGATAGCGCAAACCGTGACATATTTACGGTATTCCAAAGTGTGCTAGCCCAAATGTGTCGCCGACGACGCACTAGGACTTAAAGGGTTAAGTAGAGTTGAACGATTAATCAAAATATTACCAAAATCTCAGTATGGACACGTGCAAAATCCAAATTACAGCAGCTTACCATTAAACATGATGTAGCCCACAGCATGAATCTCGTCTTAATTTTTACATTATTTACAGGGTAGAAGAAATGCAAATATTACCTCTCCCACTACAGTTGTGACTCATATCACAATGTTAATATGATTATTCCTGCACATCATTGAG
>OMNN01055038.1:7727-18687 GCA_900302755.1 Chromis chromis
TACATTTTCTTCTTTTAAAATGTATAAACTGTGAAATGTAGACATGACCACTGACAGGTGAAGTGAATAACACTGATCATATTGGTACTATGTGGTGTTCTGCTGGAAAACCTTGGATTCCCAGAACAAGCACACTCCCTCATGCAAATGGAAATCCTAAATGTCCCTGGCCTACCCCTGCAGGAAAATGCACCCCACCACATGGAAAAAACATCAAACAATCAGGAACATGTTGAGGAACATGACAATGGCCCAAGATGTTGATTTGACCTCCAAACTTCCTACACCCCATTCTGATCAAGCATCAACAGGAACAAGTGGAACAAGTTTGATTGACAGAGGCCCCACTGCACAAGGCAGAGTACCAAAGGATCCACTGCCAACGTCCTGGTGCCAGACCCCTTAGGACACCCTGAGAGGTCCTCTTGTCCATGCCCAATGGTTCAGAGCATTTTTGAACACATAAGGGGGACCAACACAATATTAGGCAGGTGTTCATAATGTTATGCCTGATCAGTGTATACCATAAATAACAATGTGTCTTTAATATTTATAATCCAGCACTGAGATCTATCAACTCTACTTAATATTTAAAAATGCATAAAAAGCACTAAAACACCTAAAACAATAAAGAATAAAAGGTAAGGCATTTTTATGGATTGGGAGCAAAGTCTGACAAATTGTAGAGTATTAAATATATTTTAAAAAGCAAGGAAAAATAATTTAACTAAATGTAAAAATAAAATTTAAAAAAAGGCCTTTCTCAGTGCATCAGTGTAAAGTTAGCAATAATATTCTTAGTTGCCTAAATCGAATCACGACTCTAAACAGTGCTTTATGAACTGTTGTGCAAATATTTCTTGTTATAATAGCTTCCTGTTAATGATCATTTTTGTGCATTCAGTGTGTCTGTATGATGGCTTTCATGAGTAGTGGTGAAGTTGGCTGATTCAGACGCACAAGGGATTTATAGAAAATTATGCGTATATGTAATTAAACACAATTTTCTTTCAATCTTTCCTGCTGACTCTCTTTACACTGTGTGCTCAGTTACTGATGGATACTACCGCAGCTGCTTCACATTTAAGATGTTCAAACGGCAAGACATGGGGGTGGCCTCTAACAGCTACAAGAAACAGTAAGTGCTAACAAAACACAGTGAAAGTACTCTGCTACGAGTAAAAAGTTGTGCATTAAAAATAACACTTAAGCAGAAGTATGTACGTTTTTTTCATTAAGATATACTTAGAGTATTAAAAGTACTTAATGCAGATTATTATAAGTTTATTATTCCTTTTACTGTTTTAGTTGGTTGAGGTGGAGCTCATTTTGAACTATTTTCTATGGATCTGCAACTACTGACTATTATTATTGTGGACTAAGCTACTGATTGTTTTCTCCATTAATCGATTGTTTTATTTGGTTCACAAGTGCTTTAAATGGTTGTAAGAATATTTTCCAATTTTCTGTTGATTAATTGTTTCAGGTGTACTTGTATAAACTGTTGGGTAGTTTAATTTATAACAAAACATCGTATTTTATTAATTACCCGTATGTTTTGTGTGCAAAAACCTTAATTTGTAAAGTAACTAAAGCTCTCAGATATGTGTCGTGAATTAAAAAGTACTACATGTACCTCTGAGAAGTAGAAAGTGACATGAAATGTGAAATGAAGAGCTGCACACCAAATAAACTGAACACCTCCAACTCCTCAGCAACGTAACAAACTTCATCATTGTGCCTCGCTGATTCGTGGGAAACTAATCACACCGTGCGCTGCATGAAATTACATTACAATTGCAATTATTCTGACTGACTTTTTTTTTTTTTAAAGCAATATGAGTTTATTTGGGTACGCTGTAAACAAATACACTATAGTTGCTCCTCTGCATTATTTCTGAAAATGTAGCAAATCAACAAGCATTGGCTGTAGTATTAGATTAAACCACACTGGCTGTTACCATAGTAACCACAGATGCCACAGAGTTACTAAAGACTCAAATCTGACAGACCTCCTTGTGCATGTACATGTGGTGCATTATATGCTGGAAGATACATCATGAGAAAAATTAGATGTCGACATCAAGTACTTTCCCCTGGAAACTGCAGTGTACTGATGACGGTCTCAAAAAAGCAGATTCAGATTTACAGGGTTTGTGATGTAACAAAATTAGGGAAGCAGGGTGGAACTTTCTGTACCATCGTTCATCTTCAGGATTAGTTTTTGGTTCGGAAATGTAAAGCTAAATTACAACTTGGCACTGTATCGCGTAGAGGAGTTTTACAGTATTTGAGCAGAGCTGCAGGTGAGCTGGTGTGCTCGAGCTGCAGCGAGTGGGGAGGAGAAAGAGGTCAGGACTTCATAGATCTGCACATTCTAGAGGAAGCAACAGTGCAGAGTTACATCTAAAGCATTTTAAGGCAAGAAGGGATTATTTTCATGGGGAAAAACTTTTAAATATGTGACTTTAATAGACAGAGATGATTTTTTAGGGGTTAAATCAACAACCAAAGAGGGAGGTTTACAAATTTACTAAAGAATGGACAGGAAATGTGTAACTTAAACCAAGAACATTAAACTAGTAGGTGGTCTAATTGTACAGAGCTCTATTAAGGTGAACCCAATACTTACATGCAGGCACATGGACCACTTCTAGAGCAGTTAGTAATATGCTCCATAATGTTAATTAATAAATTACATGAATATTTGCAATAACAAGGCAAAGAAGTCAAGTTCCCGAGGCTATAGATTCAGTTTTCCTTTTATTTCTTGACTAACTTTGTTGGAAACACTATTAGGAAGAAAAAGCCACAGGATTTACACCACATCGTTATGAATTTGGTATTTTCTGGTGAGCCATTTTGGGTCAAAACATCCGTCTCGTGCCTGCCGTTCTGCATGTAACATCAAGCTGCTATAATTGGTCATAACACTGATGAGGGGGGCTGGTGATTAGTTGCTCTCTGCACGTGGCGAGTCCACAGAGGGCACGGCCATGAAGCCTTGCCAAGGTGCCATCTGCTTCTGCCAGTCAAAGCACTCATGACCATTCATCAGGCCAATCACGCACATCAGTGCCACTGGATGCACATCAGCCCTCAGCAGGACACACAACTCCAGGTGGGAACTGCTCCAGTCGCTGGGTGAATATGTCAAGAGGTGATCACGACACACCAAATCAGACCCGAGGCTCCCTCTTCCTCCCCTCTCAGTTATACGGACACGCTTTGCAAGGCATACTATCCATAGAGCATTTAGGAGTGCATTTTGAAAATTCTTTTATCCCACTCAGACATCAGGTAATGGGCAGAATCTTTTCAGTATCTTGTTACATCAGTGTTGTTTAACTTTGATGTGCTGTAGTGAGTCAGTGGTAATACAGGGGGGCTTTAACAAAGCAAAATAGTCTCTCTCCCTCTTTCACAGTTGTCCCATCTCTCCTTCTCTCAAGTGGCTGATAAAAGCCTGGGTCTAAACTCCAGCTCTGATAAAAATAGAAGAGCTGAGAGTGGCAGGACAGTCCAATCTGACACGCTGTCAACATGATTCTGGTACTCCCACATCAGAACAAGCGTCTGTGGAGATAGAAAACGGCAGCAACAGATGACCAGCGCCCACTGCAGCAACAGGTCCGTGTTAAAAACCTAAAATAATCTGTAAAGGCATTGTGCGACCAAACAAAGCTGATGCTATCTTGTCCTTGAGACTTAAAATAAATATTCAAATCTGCATAAGTGTGTAAGAGTAGTACCACAGTGCATAATCTACCATATCAAGCAACTTCTGATTCATCATATTGCATTAAAAATCCTGATTGCCCACTGGGCCGCCTGGGTGATCATGCAATTTAAAAAAATGTCTGTCTTTGCATGCTGTTTGGCACAATCTAACACTCGCATGTACTGAATAAATATTCTCTTGTAGTTCATTTACATATTGTTATTTAAATTTCTGTTTTACATAAATACTCCAGCAAAACTGAGCTCCGCTGCCCCCCAGCTGACCGACTTAAAAAAAAATCACCTCTTTAAGTCTACGCGCTGTTTAAAAATTCCGTTCTAAGTGCTTGATTTTGTTTCTTCGCAAAAGTGGGTCGCTACTGCTGAGCAGGCAAGTGTGTGCCTCACTCAGCATGTGTATCATTTTGTAATGTGTTTCTAGCTGCCTCTTCTGGTAATTACAAGTGCAGTCACTCAGGCTGCACAGGCAACGCTCTCATTGTTCCAGCTCTCTTTCCTTGACACAGCACAGAGGTCGCCACGTTGGGCCTCGCTCCAGTCCTGTTAATTCCTCATTCATCTCCCACTGGAACGAACCCTTTGCCGACGCACAGCTATAGTCAAAGGGCGAAGGTAAGAGGCCACGGCTAAGAGTCAGGGCTGCTGTATTGCTGTGTGCACACAATTTGTAGTTCATTAAAAAAGGTTGCCACGTTTGTCAGAATAAGCAAATGCATTAACCTTGTCAGTTGTTGGTTGAAATGGATGTTCCTTACATTGGAAATTGACATCTGTGTTTTGCTATTCAAACAAACAGTGAAATGGAGAATCAATTGAAAGAATATCCTCTTTTAAATAATTTGGTTTCTGGCTGGATGACAAACTGCACTTTAAAAAACTTGATAATTAGCATTTTCTTTTGTAGAAATAAGATACAAATTACTCAGAACTGCATAAAGTAAATTGTTCAGTCAACCTTTTTATCCGTTATGGATTATGGTGATGTAATTTGTATGCATGCTCCTGCTTCTACTCTTAAACCTTTCCATCATTCTGCCCTTAGGCTCAAAACTGCTTTAGAACACATTGTGTTTTCTATATGAGACACTTAAGTGCCACTCATAGCAGTACAAAGAGAACAGCATTGAATTTTGTTTATGTACAAGGCACTTATGGACAAATTTGGCAAAAAATGGCTTTTTGACTATTAATAGGAATATTTGGTTGGGACTGGGAAACTATCTTTAAATTATTATGCTCCACATGAGAGAACAATCTGCAGAAGTTGCTAAAATTAGATAAAAGTGAATCCATGTATTTTTTTAACTGATGCCGTCCTTTATATTGATGTTCTCAGTGTATTTGTTGTAACTTTTGTGCGCTTTTATTGTTTTATATATCAAAGCATCCTTGTAAAAAGAGAGCTTGATCTCAACAGCCTTCCCTGTTTAAACAAAGGTTAAATTAGTAAATGAAACTAAATTAGTTTGCTGCGTAACTCTGTGGAAAATGTTCTCCACAGGCTCTTGCTCTCGGATTTTAATTAAAAAGTCGATGCCTTGTTTTTTTTTGGGTTAATCATTGGATTTTTACAAAGCAGCAGAAACAACAAGGAAGCATGAATGGATGACTGGTTTGACTTGACCACCTTAAACTCCTGAGGGAGGGGGATTGAGTCAGCATATGTATGTTACAGCCTCAACACTAAGCAAATGGGCTTAAGCCAACACACAATAAACTACATTCAGTTATCCATTTGACTATAAATCCCTTTTTTTGCACCTAAATGCACCATATCACATGTAATGTCTTCATTTGCCATTTTGTCATTGGGTGTATTTGCGTATCAAATTAATCGCCTATGGTGATCAGTGTGGATGGATCCAAGTGTGGATTAACAACCTACAAGACCATGCTGAGAGTCTTCCTGTCAAACGCCGCTAGCCCACAGAGACAGAGAAGGTGCAACAGAGCCAATGGGAAAAACTGTGAAAGTGCCGTGCCCGCTCCTCACATTTTATCTCTTTCTCGCTTTCCATCCATCAAGTTTCCTCTGATGAGAAGACTTTACCTCCTCATCTTTCTTCCTCACGTTTTTCACTCTCTTCATGTCTTTTTTTTCTCTCTGGCTCTGCTCATCCCATGATGCACACTGAGGCTTAGCGGGAGGAAGCAAACACTCCTCCTCACCTGCCAAAAGTCTAATGTCAATTTAGCCACTCGCCACTCAAAGCCACAGGATGCAGCACGAGAGTCTGAGTGTGTATGTGTGGACAGATTATTCCGAGATGGACAATGGACCACTCAAATCCATTAAACATACACATATGATCCAATACATCATAAGTATACCGACAATACACAACATATCTGCTATACATCCATAGTCCAGGAAAAATTTCCCCATGGGGACAATAAAAGTATATCTTATCTTATCTTATCTTAAATGGGAGCAAAAATACCAAAGAAACTGTGTGCATGAAGAATCCATGGCCTTATTTACCGTTTTACCTTTTTATGGTTCATTTTTTGGTTCATTACTTCTTTCCATCCCTTCATCCGTCTTCAGTCTGACATGCTGATACAGCCATATGGCTCGTGCTTCCTTGAGCCCACCTGTCTGTCTCTCTGTCTCACCACACACACGCACACAGAGTCATGTTTCTTCGGAGGACTTGGCTCGCGTTCATTTCCTGGAGGCTTAACCTAACCCTAACCCTAACCAGCCACTGCTTCCTTAATCCCGACACTAACCTCAAACCAACCTCAAATTTAACGATTTCGCAGAAGTCCTACCTGCTGGTCAAGGTGTCGCAGTTGTCCTCTGGTCTCCTCTGCTTTCGCTGCTAACTCTGCTGTGCTGATGTGCAGCAAGTCTGTGACAAATTGGCAAAATTATAAATCACTTCAAGCACATGCAAACGTTGTTGCAACAGATAATTACTGTAGGCTTTGAAGGACATTAATCAGACTCATTACTCCAAAGTACAGCGGGTTGCACGAGAACATTTTTCACTGAGGGTGTAAATGTGATATCTGAGAGATACACTGCTGTGCGTGGTGCTGTGATGGGAAGACCTGTGGTGGAGGCTGAGGCACTGGTTGGTTCTTTGACAGAACAACCTCGGCTGGTAGGGAAGGAGAAGGAACCCTCTGTGCCCTCGCTGTCCTCAGTACCATCCACTATCCTGCACAGACACAAGTGTTGGTTATTGAATCATTGAGACGTTGCTTCCAGTGGTCTTAAATCAGTAGTTAGACATTTTATTTGCTTTTTTTGAAGAGTTAGAAGCAAAGTTTGAGGTCACTCTCATGTGCGTAATCCAGCTAAATCTTCTCCTGGGTTTTTTGCTACTAGAAGCTGTTGTCACTTCTCGATATGAACCCACAGCTGCAGCCCACTACATGTCTGTCGCTACAACTGCTCCCCTCTTCAGCTCTGGAAATAAATCATTGCTGGTTGACGTAAAACATTGCTGCCCGTGTGCCAGTGTGTGAATGCCAGCACAGAAAAACAGATTCAAAACCTTAGTTTGTGTGAATTTGTTTGGCAAGTGATTGAATGTAATGGATGTTGATTTATATGCAAAAGTCCCGCTTTAGGAATGTAAATGAAATCTTTCAACCAACACCTTTAAATCTCGCCAATTAAAGCGTTGCATTCTCTTTGTCCCTCTGAAGCCCGAAACCTGAGTGCCAAAAAATAGGCTTAAAAAAATAAACCAAAACCAACCAAAACTGGACTTAAAATCAAGATATTTCATCAAAATCCTTTTATTCCACATGTCTCATTTAAAAATAAACCCAAAATAAATTGTTTGCTCTAACTAGATTCTGTGGAAAACTAAAAATGTTGCCCTCTGTGACAAAACCATGAAGCTATTAGCGGCTCAGCTGCGAGCAACAATCATGTGACAAAAATTCAGAGAGTTTTTGGCTGAACTGCAGAAACCAGTTAAAACTGCAAGTGGCAAATTATCTACAGTATGTAGAGTCAACCTTTTTTCCCACTATTGATAACACCTGTGGGTATTTGGTAAACATGTAGCACAAATTGATACATTTTTTATTCAATTTGTGTAAAAAAGAAGAAGTTTTTTTAAATGAATTATGGCATTATAACTTTGTCATTCTGCACAAAAGACATTTTTGAATTCTCTCTCATAGCCATAGTTGTGCTTTTTTCCATATATTGCAGTGACAAATGAGCCCACAGTGAGTAAAACTGTGTGTAAAAACAGCAAAAGACACAGATATTGCTTGGGGTTCAGAGTAAAACTAATAAAAACAACAGTTTGTAGTTTTACTAAAACTTTTACTGCACACAAGCGAAGCTCACTGTCTCCAGCTGCTTCCAGTCTTTATGCTTAACTATGCTAACTATCTCATTGCTGATTCATTCTTTTTTCTGTCATGCTCCCCTTCACAATAAAACAACCTTCCTCTATCGCTAGTCAATAGGTCACATTAACCCTAGAACACTAACAATTAGTAACACAATCACTAGCAGTGGGTATATCTCACCTGATATAATACCCGATAAAAAATACTTCTCATCAAAATATATTGAAGTACAACAATACATGGCAAATTGAAGTACTCTTCTTTTATTTTCCCCTATACAACGTCTCATAAAATGAAAAAAGGTATCATGGGGAAACCCTACATTAGTGAAAAATTAGGGAATCATTAATGAAAAATTCTGTCAATAAAGAAACGTAATGGAAACTTTCCTGTTGAAGGCACAATCTCCCTGCATCACTGACAACTGTGGGGTAGAGATATTATATATACATACAGTATATTCAACCAAAAAAATATTTTACTCTCTATCACTAATGTCGGGTGAAAACCACCCGAACATGTGCCTGTTGAAAAACCAGGGATGGGAGCAAGGAAGCACGCCTACCTTCTGTGATGTCAGTGCACAGCATGAAGCTACCCAAGGACCCACGCAACTCAGACAATGGCAACACAATGAAAGTCACGTGACCAAAATGGCACGGGTAAAAATTATAGATCAAGTTAAAGAAGATCAGATTATCTAACCTCAATTTGACTGTGACAAAGTTTAACAAATTGAACAATGAAATTCACGTATTGTTGGACACTTCTGACTGACTCCTAGTTTGTACCACATGTACCGCTCTAAAGATTGACAGAAATAAACACGACACAGAGTCACAGGCCTAGACAGGCCGACAGACAAATCAATGGCGATTAACCTCACCTGGGGCTGAGGTTGGAAGGATCCAGAGTGGTGAGAGTAATTTCCTGGACTTTCCTCCGAGACCTGCTGGAGATCTGAGCCATGGTCTTCTGACCGGGCCGGCACAGAGGAGACTTCCCACCAGCGTCCCTGAGGTTCACCGCTCGGTTCTGCTCTGATGATGGAGATACAGACATGGCCTCGTGTTCCTCATCTTCCTCCTCCTCTGCGTCTTCCTCATGCTCCTCCTGCGCCTCTATGATGGGCGGATAGCCCTGACCCACTCGCCCGTTCCTTCTCACCCCGGACTGCAAAGGAAATTGACAACGAGAGGTGTTGAAAGCAGCATCAAGCAGTAATCGCCTGTGATTTGGGGACACGTTTGAATAACACTTCTGAGCGTGGATGCTTAGAGAACTTTTGGACATTACATAACTATGAAAAAAGCTGAGAGCTGACATGAAAGTAAAATCTATTTATTTGAGTCATGTGAATCATGTGTATTAATGACATCCACTTTGCTTAAATGCCTCTTTTTCAAGAAAACGTCCATATTCAGATGTTGCCGTCACATATTTTTCTGCTTCCTCTAAAGATGCTGAAGCTGAATTTGTTAGTACCATGACCCTGAAAGACACAAAGGGTTCTTACATTACATAGAAATGCACTTGTAAGAGCAAGGAGCAACTCACTCAGCTGGAATTACGAGTGCCAGGGGTGCCCGAAAAGCCTCAGATCAACATTTTAGGCAACACTGGTGAACTCTGACATCTGTCTTAACAAACACACAGACATGTTTCTGTTGCTAAATTGCTGTGGAGCTGATCAACTGTAGACGAGGACACAATCTGATAACAACAGTCCACAGTAACCTATTGATCAGCGGCCTATGACCCGTGTTTCTGAGACCAAAATACCACCAGTGTGGGGTTAATGGCTCCGACAGATGAATTGATTCTGCTGTAAAATATCTGAGTGGCTTGACGGTATGTAGAGTATTCCATCACCCTCTCTTATGGTGATTTAATGACTGCAACTAATTTTGCGCAGAATTGATCTTTTTTCCTCCATCAACCTCCCCACTATAAAAAAAATATCTCGCTATCTGAATCATTAAGTCGGAAAGAATGATTGCTTCCATTATCAGTGATGGAACTCTGCTGCCGGGTCGACCTGCAGACTTTTCACAGGAACAGAAAAATTGATCTGTGCTTGAACGCTGATTTGACTTCCATTATTTTCTATTGTGAGCTGATTAACATATCGCAGATGGGTGTTAACAAATAACATGAGGTGATCGGAATAGTCTGCAGCATTAAGGCGACCTGTCACTGTTTGTGTGCAAGTGTGCCGGCGGTTCATTACCTGAGTCTCCAGAGCTGTTGTGGACAGTCTTGCTTTCACCTGGAGGACGGCCAGAGAGGAAACACACAGTAAATGAACTGCAGGTGAAAGCAATCAACATGTGCTCTTTCAATTCTCAGCTCTAATTTACAAAGGAGCCAGTTCACAGGGTTCTACAGTGAATTATTTCTCTGAAACTAGCACAAGAATGTAATGCATGAGGATGAGAAATAATTCACCATAATGCACTGATACTGTTGTGTTGTAGTCGCAACATTTTAGCCACAAACAGCCCTCCATCCTAAACTGCTTCCTTCCTCCAGTCTTCATTTAAACTCCACTCAGTGCTGAGATTTGGGCTGCCCCTCTGCACATAAGCTTCACCTAAAAGCCCTGCGGCATGTAGTGTGTGTGTGTGTGTGTGTGAGAGAGAGAGAGAGAGAGAGAGAGAAACTGGGCCAGTGGTGTTTGGGCAGGAGAGACTGAAACACCTGACTTTAATTACAGCAGCAGAGCTTCTCCAAGCAACCCGGCTATTTTTGCTCTCTCTCTCTCTCTCTCTCTCTCTCTCTCTCTCTCTCTCTCTCTCTCTCTCTTTCACACACACACACACACACACACACACACACACACACACACACACACACACACACACACACACACACACACACACACACACACACACAC